>JANBXA010000651.1:153775000-153820000 GCA_030556225.1 Cricetiscus sungorus
TTACAAGACCACAGAACACCTGAAAATATTGGCATTAGGAAGTTTGTTGGGAAACACAGTTGCAGGGGGATTCTGGCGAATTTATGAGCCTAATAAAGGAAGGGGGAGGGGAAACACCCTCTGAGGGTATTTGAAGCCTCTTTACACACAGCATCAGGAAGTAGGTGGGAGCCACAGGCTCTCCTCCCCCCCCCCCCGCCCCAACCACACACAATGACAGGGACAGTTGAAGTATGCTGTGCTTTTCTTGTTTTTGTGGTTTGTTAGAACAGCATCTAGGGGATGGGGTAGGACTAGGTATCAAGGATGCCACCAATGGTACTCTTCTTCCTCCATCCCTGACGGAGTCTTCATCTCTGACCATCTTTCTGTACAATGAAGGTCAGAGTTCATGTACACAGAAGCATGGACGTCTTTCCACATGAATATAAAATGCACGGTTTCATTATTTGTTGTTTATTGGGGTCACTTATAATCTCTAAGATCACAGTGGACACTGAGTTAGGGGACCTCAAGTCCATAAATTCAGGTCAAGTTCCTACAGGTCTCTAGTCACCAAATATTTACCCCAGAGCCACCTTTGCTGTGTATTTCTGTTTACAGGTGTCTCACTCAATGTCGTGTGGATCGCTGGGTCACTAACATAAAACCCACAAGGCTTTCTGAATGAAATTTCTCAATACACATCTGTGAGACACGGCGAGACCTCACTGTGCTGAGGATGTGAGATGGTGCTGGAGCCCTGTGCTTGGGACCATTTAGAACATCAAAACCACCAAGAAGAAGCAGAAAATCGTAGTCCTAGGTCAATGGCTCTCCACCTGTGGGTCACAGCCCCTGTGCAGGTTCAAAATCCCTTTCTCAGGGGTTGCGTATCAGATATTTACATTATGATTCATAACAGTAGCAAAATCACAGTTATGAAGCTGCCAAGAAAATAACGTTACGGTTGGGGGTCACAACATTAGGAATGCTGAGAACATCAGCTGTGGGCCACAGCCTTTGCAGGTAGGTGAATTTTCAAATACAGGATGAGTGCTGATGAGGGTTGGATGTAGGAAGCTCCTGCAACAGGTGACATCAAACAGTCCTAGCTTGCCTGGGAAGACGAAAGTGAATCTTCAGATCCTGGAGCACACGGGGGTTATGAGTGCTGCCACCTTTCTGAGCATGTCTGTGGTACCCCGCCCATGGTGTCATTTGCAGCTACACGTCCTCTGCTCTCAACTAGCCTCCCCACATTCACCCTCTGCACTGAGTCTCATTAGACGCTTGCAGTGACTCAATTAAAAATGTGGGTCCTGGGGCCGAGGAAATGGCTCAATTGGCAAAGTTCTTGCCTTGCAAGCCTGGGGACCTGAGTTTGGCTCTCCAGGACACATGTTAAAAAAAAAAAAATAAAGAGGCAGAAAATGTCACGTGGCAGTCTTGCATGGATGGTAGGCACCCAGCCACAAAACAACAAAAGTCATGGGTGGACGTAAAGCTGGATGGGCCTGTGCTGAAGCCCTAATTCAGGTTTTGATGGCTGCAGTGCGTAACCTTCAGTGAGCGACTGCTTAGCAGCCGTTATTTTCATCACTGAGATGTAAGAGACACGTGGACAATTTCTAGGATCTGCTGAGGAAGGAACACAGAATCTTTAGGCTCCAAATAGCTCCTCACCAGTGGTGGTCTGCACACTAGGGTGGGACAGTAATAAAGCAAAAGGACAGTGGACGGCAGAGAGGTGCTGTCTTTGCGGTATGCGGATAAGTTGTTCTCCAGTGTATCTCCATGTTGCGTTTCTGTTATTTCTATAAATGTCAATGTTTTAAGCCTCTTCATTTTTTTTTTTTGTAACATCCAGTGTTTAGTAAAATTCTATTTATTGTAGAAGTTAACTCCATTTAAGTGGCTGAAAATATTGTTTATCATTGCATATTTATTGAATAATTAAAATACATAATTAAATTTAGTGACTTTTAGTGACTCTGTTAGTCACTGCCTTGTTAATTCTACTGTACTTTTTTTTTAAAGTCTTGTGTTTACTATAGAAAATGCAATGCTGGCTGAATTAGGTTGAATAAAGAATTTTTATGTTAAGAACATCCAAGCATGGATTGTAATCAAAGTGCCGAGGAAGTGGAGATTGTGTGTGTGTGTGTGTGTGTGCGCGCGTGCACGCGCTCTGAGGCTTCCTAGTCAGATAGCCTAACTTGTCTAGTTCTAGGACAGAGAGAGAGAGCCTGACCAAAACACTAAAACAAAATACAGACAACAAAATAAAACAAAATAAACACTCATGTAAATCCCCCCCCCAAAACCAAGGTAGCGGGTACTTGAGGAATTGTTACGAGGTCCCGCATCTCCTTTCTCTTCCTGTCTCTTGTTCAGCATTGTCAGTTCCATGTTTTCAGGTGAGGAGTAAGAAAGGAAAGGTGCCTCACTCTTTGTGGTTCTGCGTACCCCATGGCAGGTGTGGAAGGAAGCAAGCTCATGGCTGGATGACACAGGTCCTCATAATGACGCGATGGGTTTTTGTGTCAGTCTGTTAATAGTGTTTTATTATCGGCATGCACATAAATCCCTAAGAAAATGAATACGAAACAGGACCCACGTCCCGGCCTCCTTGGCAGCCAGCGCATTACTTTTGAGAATCTGTCTCTGTGGCACTGAGCGGAGCCATTTCCATTTACCCACATTCAATCAAGGGGTTGTCTTTTGTAACCGTGGGCAATTGCATAACTCTAATATTGACCTTAACTGAAGTCCTTTGTTTTGTACCCTAACAGCCCGAAGCATTAAAAATGCGTGTTTACTTAATTTGTCCTGGCATGCAGTGTAATTACCAGCGTTTGTTTTCTCTGTTGTAAAATATGGTCTGGAGGAGGAATAAAGTAACATGGAAAATTAACATTGTGATGTACTGTATAGTGGAGTAACACTAAAAACACTCAGCCGGGCCGGCTCTGGAGGTCCTATTTGTGTCGTGTGCAAGAGCAATAAAGAACTAAATGCCTCTTCCAGAGCTATATTTGCATGATTTTCAACTGAGGTAAAATTAGTCTTATCTGCCTCCCAGAATAAACAGCAACACAACAACAGAACCAAAGAAGCAAAGACCCCACAGCGTGCACGCCCCCCCCTCACGTGGCTGGGCAACCCTAACAAGTCCTTGTGATGGGGTAGACAGCAGGGCAGCCGTCCCTGGCTGAGTCCCAAGGGCTCAGCTTCTGCCGTGTGCTGTGCATCGGTGTTTGGTTTCCTGGCGCTGGGGCACGCCTGGATAAGGGTGGGGATGCTGGCTGACAGTGCTGACTACCGTGAGTGGAAAGGTCTCGCCATCGTGGCCAAGTCCTTGCTCTTCCTCCTCCTTCCTGCTGCTGAACATTCTGGACGCTCATCACGAAGGACACTGTATAAATAATAAATTACCCTGTATCGTTTACCTGGTGCTGAGATCACAGATAGAAATGTAATGAGTCTCTTAAAATGAAGGTGACAAATTCACCATCTGCCCAGGGGCCATCTTAGGACACCGTCCCAGGACACAGGGCTTTTTGTGAGTAGCCAGGCTGTGCTTCCCGGAATTCCGGGTCCCGGTCTAGTCTGCTCCCTCTTGGTTTTAAACAGTGGCAGGTAACAGACTACTTTGGGAGCCAGGGCCATTGTCCTTTCTTCACAACCTGCCTGAAAGTGGTCTTATTCCTCAGCGCGGCATTTTTTTTTTTAAACTAAAAAAGCAAACACCCTCCCCCCCCCCCCCCCCCCCGCGCCAAACAAAAACAGTGTCTTTGTCGTAGCTCAGGTTAGCTCGGGGCTCTATGTGTAGCTCTGGCTGGCTCTGTGATCAGTTACCTCAGCCGGCCAAGTGCTGGCACGACAGGTGTGTATCATCAAGCTGGGTTGTAATATGGCCTTGCAATGACTCTGGGGGGGCCTCAGGGACCTCCATCCTTCCTTTTGCTACGACATAGCAGGTGACAAGCAGGCCACAAGGCTCCTAAAGACCTTGACACTTGTGTGTCTTTGTGCTGGGAGTGGGCTTCTCAGTCCCCAGTGGGGAAGACTTCTCTGTTCCCAAAAGAGACATGCTCCTCCACCTGGGTGTGGCCACAGCATGGCTATGTCACTGTTCCTTCATCTCAGCTGTGGCCACAGCATGGCTATGTCTAGCTGCAGCCCCACCTCCAGGGCCTACAGAGATGGGTGGGGTTGGCTATGAGAAACAGACGGACTTCATAACCACAGCCCAGAGGTGAACATTCCCCAAACCTGGAGCTGGCCATAGATTATTGGAGAAGGTTGGGCCAGCAAGTACCTTAACAATTCCTCCTGTAATTTCCGACCTTTAAGAAAGAGAATCAATAGCATTAAACGGTGCCCCAGCCGGGGGCGGTTCACGGTGGGGAAAATAACTTGTAGGCTTTGTCTTTGCTTTCTGTCTGCTTATGTGCACTTCCCCTGATTCCGGAGGCATCATCCCCTCTACACAGGCCCCAAAGGGGGCCCCTTTCTTGCCTCAGAGCTCTGTGTCCTCTGCTGTTCTGCTGGGGTCTGGTTCCTCTGGGACTGGTGTCAAGAGTGTGGGTCTCAGGTGACATTGCTACACTGCAAGCTTCAGTCTACACTGTAACACAAACGTCACTAACATAGAATAAGAGAGGAAAATGGAGTGGAGGAAGGGAGATGGTGGCCATCTTACTGCATATTCTTGATCTAATGACCTTTCCTGAAAGAACAGGAAAATGGGGAAAAAAAGTTTTCCCTTATGACCTAACTCTGTCTGTCTGTCTATCCATCTGTTCGTCCATCTGTCTGACCTTCCACCCACCCTCCCACCCACCCACCCACACCCACCCACCCACCCATCCATCCATCCACCCACCCTCCCACCCACCCACCCACACCCACCCACCCACCCACCCATCCATCCACCCACCCACCCACCCACCCACCCATCCATCCACCCACCCACTCACCCACCCACCCACCCACCCACACCCACCCACCCACCCACCCACCCATCCTTCCATCCATCCATCCATCCATCCATCCATCCATCCATCCATCCATCCACCCACCCACCCACCCATCCATCCACCCACCCACCCACCCACCCATCCATCCACCCACCCACTCACCCATCCACCCACCCACCCACCCATCCATCCATCCATCCATCCATCCATCCATCCATCCATCCACCCACCCACCCACCCATCCACCCATCCATGTTCTTATGTGTTGAGTACCTTTCTTTTGGAGTCACAGCAACGGTGCCTATTGTGTGAGTGAAGGGGCTTGTAGGAAACAGGCCGATAACGATGCTAATGGGTCAGGGTCAGCTGGTGCCTGGCAGCCGAGTTCTAACTCAGAGCCTGGGCTTGGGTTTGGTTGCATTGTCTCTGTCTTGTTCACCTTGACCTAAGATCCCATTTTATTAAGTCGCAGTACTAAGTATTGAGAAGCAGTGGTCACACAGGTTCCTTTCTGCCTTTTGGAGCAGGACATGGGGGTGTTTCTTGGGCCATGGGGGCTGTGATGGCTCCCTTTTTGTCTGGCTGCCATCACTCCTAGACTTTCTGCAAGATAAGGGAAGGCAGCTGTCTTCACCCTGGACATTTGAGGCGATGCTGGTGGACAGAGCATATGTTGGTATACAGGTGGCAGCTCTTTCTGCCCCAGCGACACCCTCAGCCAGAGGTGAAGTCTACAGAAGTGGGTATGGCGAAAGAGAGACCCATGACTGCCAAATGCGTGTGGCTCAAGCTTCCAGGTCCTGGTTGGGCATTTGCCTAGGTATGTTGTGGGGAGCTCTGAATCTCTGGGAAGACGTTTCCAGGTGTTGCAACAGTCACAAAGGGCATCCTTGGCAACGCCCAATTGCAGCAAGCAGGGCAGCCTCCCCTCAGAGCTGTCTTGAAGGCATTCTGAGGACAGCAACTTAGGCTGGCATCTGGCTCAGTGCCATGAGATAGACTGTAACATCCCAGGGATGTCTGTTCCAAGAGTATCTGCCAGATCTGAACTGGTCCACTGGGCTCAGGGATGCTCCTGGGCTCAGAGTCCTGTTTGTCTCTGCCTGGGCAGGTCTAGTGCAGGAGGTGGGGTGTGGACAGACAGCCTGTGCTTTACAGCCTATGGGGAACCCACCTGTGCACCTGCACCTGGAGACCCAGAGGTCACGCCCTTGGGCCTTCTCTGGCTGCTTCTCCACTTGTTTTTCTGGATTGACTGCTTGTCAATCCAGGAGGGAGACTACAGGAGTCTATCCAATGATGTCAATGACTCATAAGCAGCCTTGAGAGAAGAACCCAGCAAAACCCTGCTGTGTTAACAAACAAAACCTCGAACTGCAGCCACAAACGACCTGCTCTAAGTCTCCATCTGCTTTCCTTTGACTGAATCAGACAGCAAAACCGTTGAGAAGGCAGCCCACACATTCTTAGGTCCTGAGCTTGTTTGATTCCCACATTTGTGTTTCTTCCTTAGAGATGGATACTTTGAGGACCCCATGGGCTCTCTCTGTCCTGGAGATGTGGCACCGGAGGCACAGAAGCCAGGTAGCCCAGGCTGCAAGACGTGACTCTCAGGGAGACAGACTCTCATGGAGTCACCCTGACGGCAGACTTCCTGCCACTTGATGCTTTATGGGAGACTGTGAGGTCATTGCTCGGCAGGGAAAAGCCAGTAAATTGTTTGTCTGCTAACAATTTGAAAGGACTTTTTCTTCTCTTTTTTTGGCACAGCCTAAGAGATTGCCTGTCTGTACCTTTGACAACCGCCAGACCTTCCCTCGGAAGCACATTGTATTTATACACTGTCCCTCCAGGACACCCTTGCCACCCTCGATGTCTCCTTCCTACATCTGTCTGCAGTGACAGCTCATGTCTTATGAAGGATACGTCCTGATCTGAGGACAGCTTCAGATGGGAACTGAGGGTGTAGTGTGTCTGAAGCAAGGGCTGGGCCATACTAGAACTTAGGACGCCCAGGCGGAAAGAACTTGGCGAGTAAGGGATTAGTGGAGAGAAAAGGAGTCCTAGGCTGAAAAGCATATCCGCAAATGACCTGTGCCATCTGGTAGAGGCAGAACTCAGGCCTAGTGGCCTGGAGCTAGGCTGCAGTGTGAAGTCTCATCTGACACTGGCAGTGTGGTAGGGGGCAGGGCACAGCACGGAACTGGCCAGGTTTCTGCACTAAGCCTCCAAGGGCTTTGAGCTTGTACCAACTGAGACTCCCAGCTTCCATCTTTTTCTCCTGCAGAATGCAGGTGATGCTGGTAGCGTCCAATGGAACACAAGGGCTGGGTCACCCACTAGGTGCTCAGTAAAGCTCAGCCACTTGCCTGGGCAGGGGGAGGAGGGGGCTGTGTATATCTGGCATGGCCTGCTGACATCAGCCGTGTTTGTTTTTGTTTTTGTTTTTTCTAGAGACAGGGTTTCTCTGTGTGTTTTGGAGCCTGTCCTGGAACTTGCTCTGTAGACCAGACTGGCCTCAAACTCACAGAGATCCACCTGCCTCTGCTTCCCGAGTGCTGGGACTAAAGGCGTGCGCCACCACTGCCATGCTCACATCAGCCGTGTCTGTAATACTTCTCTGGACAGTGGATCTCACAGTGTGTTTGGTGTACTTCAAGAAGCACTGAGGTTTTCCATACTATGATGTAACATATAATATACTTCATCATTCTCAGCACAGTGGGACTCCTGTGAAACCCTCAATGCTCATCAAGAGGTCCCTGGCCGTGCAGCAGTGTGGCCTGCTCTTCTCCTGTCCCACTTGGGCTGTGGTCTGTTCCTGGTATATGCCCACCATGGCTGTCTGTCTTTCCTGGTATATGCCCACCATGGCTGTCTGTCTTTCCTGGTATATGCCCACCATGGCTGTCTGTCTTTCCTGGTATATGCCCACCATGGCTGTCTGTCTTTCCTGGTATATGCCCACCATGGCTGTCTGTCTTTCCTGGTATATGCCCACCATGGCTGTCTGTCTTTCCTGGTATATGCCCACCATGAGCTGTCTGTCTTTCCTGGTATATGCCCACCATGGCTGTCTGTCTTTCCTGGTATATGCCCACCATGGGCTGTGGTCTGTTCCTGGTATATGCCCACCATGGCTGTCTGTCTGTTCCTGGTATATGCCCACCATGGGCTGTCTGTCTTTCCTGGTATATGCCCACCATGGCTGTCTGTCTTTCCTGGTATATGCCCACCATGGCTGTCTGTCTTTCCTGGTATATGCCCACCATGGCTGTCTGTCTTTCCTGGTATATGCCCACCATGGCTGTCTGTCTGTTCCTGGTATATGCCCACCATGGGCTGTGGTCTGTTCCTGGTATATGCCCACCATGGCTGTCTGTCTGTTCCTGGTAAATGCCCACCATGGGCTGTCTGTCTTTCCTGGTATATGCCCACCATGGGCTGTCTGTCTGTTCCTGGTATATGCACACCATGGGCTGTCTGTCTTTCCTGGTATATGCCCACCATGGGCTGTCTGTCTTTCCTGGTATATGCCCACCATGGGCTGTCTGTCTGTTCCTGGTATATGCCCACCATGGCTGTCTGTTCCTGGTATATGCCCACCATGGCTGTCTGTCTTTCCTGGTATATGCCAACATGGCTGTCTGTCTGTTCCTGGCATATGCCCACCATGGGCTGTCTGTCTTTCCTGGTATATGCCCACCATGGGTTGTCTGTCTGTTCCTGGTATATGCCCACCATGGCTGTCTGTCTTTCCTGGTATATGCCCACCATGGCTGTCTGTCTTTCCTGGTATATGCCAACATGGCTGTCTGTCTGTTCCTGGTATATGCCCACCATGGCTGTCTGTCTTTCCTGGTATATGCCCACCATGGCTGTCTGTCTTTCCTGGTATATGCCAACATGGCTGTCTGTCTTTCCTGGTATATGCCCACCATGGCTGTCTGTCTTTCCTGGTATATGCCCACCATGGGCTGTCTGTCTGTTCCTGGCATATGCCCACCATGGGCTGTCGGTTTCTGATGTGTGTCACTAAGCTCAGCTTTGGGCTGGAAAAGGCAAAGCTCTGCCTTAGTGTTGAAGACACAACAAGGAAATGGGGAGAAGAGTGTGGTGACTCAGCATGGAACCCCAGCACCAACCCCACTCAGTTTCCATGCATTGCGATGTATGATTATGAAAATCTTTAGAACAGATTGAAAATGTGTTCTGAATATCTTCAGTGAATATAGTGTGTGTTCACATAAGGAGTTCACTGTGAAAATCTAATCCCAGGGTACAAAGGGAAAGGTTTTATTTTATTTTATTTTAAATATGCCATGTAATTTTCCTTTGCACACATATCACATGGTAAATGACAGACAGCATTCCTAAAAGAACCCAGGGGCCTCATATATCCTAGGCAGGGCACGGAGGCCTGTAAGATATCGAGCGAAGCTTCCAGTTCAGCGACAATACAAAGACACATGGCATGGCGGTGGGTGTCATTAATTGCGTTTCGCATTCTATTCATATAAATATTTCAGAATGTTTGGTGCCTGAAGAGGAATGTAGCCTTTGTAATCTTCAATAAACTTCCTGGGGGAAGGCCTCTGTGGGTTTCTTCTCATCCTTTTAACTAAGAGGCATTTCACTTTTAAAAACTCCATTTCCTGGACCACAGGAATAGTTCAGCGGGCAGTGGTGCTTGCCACACACCCGAGTGACCTGGAACCCATAAGACAGAAAAGGGAAGCCGAGGCCTTCCTTGTCTTCTGACCCCAACATGTGCCTGTGGCCTGAACAGAAAGCTTCTCAAAAGAAGAAAGCAACCAAAAAATACTTGAAAATATTCAGCATCCTTGGCCGTTAGGGGGATGTGGATTGGAAGTGCCCGAGAGCCCACTGCTCCACTCACGTTTTCCTTTGAGCCGGATCCTTTTCTGTGACCCCCTCCCACTGGCCCACAGAACCACACTACCCCCAGTGGCCACTCCAGGCTGGGACTCAGACCAGAGTTCCCAGCAGCCCTCATCGGAGAAGGAGAAGCAGCTTCTTGAAGTAGATGGGGATTAACAAGTGGACAATGCTAAGGGTGAGAGACGTTGGGGGACTCAGTCTCCAATGTGATGTCTTCCCCAACCCTCCACGCAAGCCCCAGGGATCTGTGGAAGAGAGGAGGTAGAGGGTCCGCTGTAAGAGCCTGAGGGGTGATGGCCCCGAGGAAGCAGTGCCTTCCGGACACACCAGGAGTGCTACACACTACACACATCAACCGTAGAGATGCATAAGACCTGCATGGGGTTAGCCAGACAGAACCCCAGTATGGAGAAGGGGTAGTGGACACAAATTCCTACATTACCCAAGAAGCTATTTGTCACTGATGCCTGCTGGGAAATGGGAAAATCAATCTTCTCCAGGGGAGAGACACTGAGTTATCAGCTACAGTTCTGGGCGTGCCCATGCCTAGGAGCAGGCAGTGCAAACGGGACTCTGTGTTTGTTTGCTTGTTTTCCCCACTGTGAGATTTTACTTTGGATTTTATTTTCTTTGTTGGATTTTGTTTATTTTTATTTTGATTTTTTGGGGGAGGGGAATGTGAGCATGAAGTTGCGTGAGGAGGGAGGCCCTAGGAGGAGTTGTGGGAGGGGGAGACACGGTCAAAATGTATTGTGTGATGTTTTTAAAATAGAAAATGAAGCATAAGAGATCTTTGTCAGCGGTTCACCCCTGTCATTCTAGCACTAGCTCAGCACTAAGGCAGAAGGGGACACACAAGTCCCAGTCCAGGAGGGACTACAGAGTACCCCCCTAGTAACTGCTAGAAAAATTTAGAAATATTAAGAAGTGTAATCTCTCTTTTTTGCCTTAGTTTGCACAGGGAACTCACCATCTCCTGCACTGGAGCCCAGAGGAGATGCCTGGGGCAATGCTCTGGTGGAATTGGGAGTTTCAGGGCTGTGATTTTTGGATCATGTCTTGTAATGAACTCCCATCATCGGCTTCTTACACTCCGAGGCAGAGACCTGGCTCCCTCTCCACTAGGGGCCAACGGGGGGCAAGTCATACCCACCCTCGCTGGAACCACAACATAGGACAATGTAGCAGAATGGGGTGACCTATCCCCCCTAGGACAATGAGATGGGTCAGTTTTAGACTTGAGATCAATTCCATGGGCGGTGTGTGTCAGCAAGAATTCTAGAACCACGTGTGCAGATGTTCAGAAGCCGAGAGAGATTCAGTGAGCATGTGCCTACCATCGAGGGCCCTGGTGATGAGCCATCTTCCCACAAGCTGCAGCGACACTCGCCCGAAAACTTTCACTGCCCCTTCTCCTTCTCCTTCTCCTTCTCTTTCTCCTCCTCCTCCTTCTCCTCCTCCTCCTCCTCCTCCTCCTCCTCCTCCTCCTCCTCCTCCTCCTCCTCCTCCTCCTCCTCCTTCTCCTGCCTGTAACCTATCTCTGAGGGGACAATGCTCAACAGTTCTCAATGAAATAGGGAGTCATCCTCCCCACCCTCCCTGTACTTGTGCAGCTTAGCAACAGTGATGTCACAGGAAGATCTTCTAAGTGCCTGCACTTCTGGTTGGAAATCTGCTCCATGTAGCTTAGCATGCTGGGGCAGGATCCAGTTTCACATTTCACGTGGTGATGCTGGTAGTTCAGAAAGATCTGGAAACACATCCCCATGTGTCTTCTGGAGACCCCATGTTTCAGTCTCTTGTTATCATGACTTATTTGTGCACTTGTGTGTGTGACTATGTCCTGTGTCCTACAGCTGATGTGGCCAGTATTTCTGATGCTGACCAGAGACCAGAGGCTCCAGCTGGGGCTTTCATATCTGTCCTACTAGAAGCCCCTCCTGCCTTTCTCTCTTCCTGTGCTGTTGTTCTATGAAGGTGTTCTCACTCCAGGCTGAGACACAGCGATGCCATTTGCTGTGTTTGTGCGGAAGATGCTACAAGGGCATCAACAGAACTTTAGCATGTACTTCAGAGACTGGCTTAAAGTTTCGAAACGATCTTAGATTTCTAGAAAGGTCACAAAAACGGTGCAGAGAAATCTTCTGCTTGTCCTTATGTTTGCACCTTACAGGACCACGGAACCATCACAAAAATGGAAATTAGCATTGGCACAATGTCATCGACAGGTGGGAGACTTCATTGCTTTGTCACAGGTTTTCCAATACTGCCCTTTCCTATCTCAGGATCCCGCAGAAACAGCGGATCTCCCGTAATGTCCTCTTGTCACATCTCTTTAGTCTCCTGGCAGCTCCTCGGGTTTCAGTCCTTCCTGACCTTGACATTGCTGAAGGGAACTTTTGCTGGAGTCTGTGAAAGGCCCTCGTTTGCTTCTTTTGAGTCTTTCTAAATTAGATTGAGTTGTGTGTTCTTGCTAAGAACACCAAAGAATCGAGGAGAGCTCGTTGTGATGCAACAAAAGGGATATAATGTGATAGAAGGGTTTGGGCATGTCTCCGGCGGCGGCTTGGCCAATCTGCTGGCCAGGTCTTTCTGTGGTTATCATTTGGCTGGGGCTTTGAACGTGTGGCGACACTCTGGCCCTATCACACTTGCACGCCCAGTGTTATTTAGTCTCCCGCGGAAGCTAGGTGTCCTCAGCATCACTGCTGTGTGCTGGTGGCCTCAGCAACCACAAGGGACTCTTTATTTGGCATTTCTCTCACTACTCCCATTCCTGTTAGCTGGGATTTTATCTAAAAGGAATTTATTCCCCTTCTTCCCACTGTTTTAATGGATTTAATTCCATTCTGGGAATTCTAACCCTTTAGATAAACCCTAATGTGAAGTACAGAGTCCGCGGGAGGCTGAGCTGAAGTCAGGCCTCTGCATCCGCGTGCGTGCCTTTGGGACGCGCTTTGTCTAGTCTCCTGCTCCTTGTTGTTGCAGCCTGCATCATTTAGCCATGTGCTCACACGCTCACAACTGTGTCCACAGTGACGAGGAGATGTGTGCCCCCTAAAAGGACTGTCAGAACTGCTGCAAACCCTGAGGGCATCAAGATGGTGCAGGGAAACCTCCCTTTGGTGTGCCGGTGAGTTGAAGTCACTGTCTAGAACCCATGGTGGAAGGAGAGAAAGGGCTTCACCAAGCTGTCCCCTGACACACGCATTGCCAGCATACATTTACACATGGGCGTGGTCTGGGAAGACATGTTTATTTCATGTGTGTGGGCACTTTGCCTGCATGGATGTCTGTGCACCAGGCGTGTGCAGTACTCAGTGGTGACATACCTTTACATGGAGGTAAAAGGCCAGCAAGACGGCTCAGTAGGTGAAGGAGCTTGCAGCTCAATTCTGATGACCGAGTTTGATGCCCAGGTCTCACAGTGGGAGGGGAGAAGGGACCTTGCACTCTTGCAAGTTCTAACCTGACACGGGACATGGAACATGGACACAACACTCCTCTCTCTCACACATCATACATGTGCCTGCTCTCAAACACAAATACACATAGATGGAACAAAATAAAAAATGCAGGAAGTAAAGGTCATTCCTTATGGGCTTGTCATCACAACAGCTCAGGAGGCTGAGGCAGAAGGACGAGAAGCCTGATGGTGGCAGTGTGGAAAGAGGTGTAGGGACATAGATCAGCGGCAGAGCAGTTGCCCGGTGTGCCTGAGGCCCAGGCTCCATTCTCAGTAACACACACACACACACACACACACACACACACACACACACACACACACACTCACACATACACACACAAACACACACACTCACACACACACAAACACACATATACACACTCACATACACACACACAAACACAAACTCACACATACACACACATACACACACACAAACACACATATACACACTCACATACACACGCAAACACACACACACAAATACACACACATACACACATACACACATACACACACACAAACACATACACAACACACACACATACGCACACATACACACACATACACACACAAACACACATACACACACAAACACACACACAAACACACACTCATACACACACACAAACACACACACACAAACACACACAAATACACACACACAAACACACACATACAAGCACACATACACACAAACACACACACAACAAACACACACATACACACACAAACACACATACACAGAAACACACACACACACACACACACACACATACATACACACATGCACACACACGGACGGAGGGGAAGAGAATGAGAGGGGGAGGGGGAGAAAGAGAGAGAGAGGTAAAATGCCAGAGAAAATAACAAATTGTCTATGGATGATACAAGATGGGAGGAGCAGTGGTTGAGCCCAAGCCCCACCCCTGACAGCACCGTGCCCCACTCTGCAGCTTTCCGGACATGCGATGCACCAGTGTTAAAGAGTATTCTGCAAGGTTGGTGACGTGGATGTATGCCCCTGTGCACATAAATATTTTACTGCCCTTTGGCAGCTGGTGTTAGCCAAGACACCAAGATATTTCTTCCTCAGCTTTAAATCTCTTGCTTTATAGAGCACAGAGAATTTTTATTATAACATAATTCTCTACATAAAATATCACATTAGAAGAAGAAGATAAAGTTTTGTACTTTCATTCTCCATTAATTTGACCGAAAACAATCTGCAAAAAGATTTAGCCAATCAAAATTCATTGTTTTGAAGCCAGTCAAGTACCAAGGACAGCAAGGAAGGCTTTCGTGACCAGACCCTGGAGCCACCGTGGGACGCTTGGTAAGCTCTGTTGAAAGGATAATCTTCACAGCGCAATAAGCAGCCCATTGTCAGTAGCTACGTGTTGTCCCCCCACGCAATGTCAGTTGGAAGTCACGTGAGATGTGCGCAGACCCAGCTTTGGGACACAACACATCCTACTGAGAATGCCTGCTACCGAGTCTCCTCCAAAGCCCCAGTCCCCTCAGAGGCTGGCGCTGGCGGTGGGCGGCCTCCTGGCTTTTGGCCGGCCAGCCTAGCCTACTTGGTAGCTTCCAGGCAAGTGAGGTGGCCCACACTGCAGGCATTGCCAGAAGTTTGTTCACACTGACACGTGTCTCTGGAGGCTGTGGCGGGGTCCTGACACCTTGTCTCCTGCCCTCTGCTGCCCCACCCTCCTCATACTGTGGTCACTCCTCACCTTGATAATCCCCCCTCTCCTCATGGATGGTTTTGCAAGGTTCTGTCTCTGACTCTGCTACCCACTTAGTTTGCTCAATTCCCCACAGGCTGTGCTGTCCCTGTGGTTCAGCCCCAGCTACCGTCCCTGTGGCGCAGTCCAGACCCCAGATCCCATGTCCTTGTGCTTGTCCTTGTGACTTCCTCCACGGCCATCCTGCTTGTCTCCTCTGTTATGTTGGCGTGACCCTGGGCTCACACGCTGGGGGCCGTGTGCAGACATCTCACACCAGTTTTCGAGGGCAAGCCGTGTGTCGCCCCCTTGTAGCTGATGAAAAGAGACAAAACTGATCATTGGCAGTTTTTCTTTGTTACTCTACAAACTGGTTCAGAGAAGGGCCCTGTAGCGGTGATGGTCGCCACGGCCAGTGTCAGCCCTGCTTGTGGCTTCTAGGTAGAACATAGGTTCTACCAAGGCTCTGTTAGCTGAGCCTGTACCCCTTCCCTTTACCGTATGAACCATAGAGAGGAGTGCATTATTGATTCTGTTGTCCTCACTGCTTCCATGGAGTGGCCTCCCTGTCTAGATCTTTCTGCTGAGTTGCAGAGAGTGGGAGGGGATGGGAGAGGACAAATGCCTCGTTCTCAGAGCTGAGAGGTTGGTGTGCATGGGCCCCAGCCTTCACAGGGGATCTTGTCATTTAGAAGAATCAGCTTGGTTTTAAGGGACTGCCGTCTTCAGAGGGGGTTGCTTAGCAATTGGTTGCCTCACCTCTCTGGGGGACATTGGCCTTTTCCCTCTTACCTTCCTGCCTGGAAGTAATCTTGGGTGGACAAGGAGCTGGGGCATCAGCAGGACACAGTGGTGCCAAGAAATGGGGCTATGTGGGTGACAATAGGTTATTCCCAGTGACGGCACGTTACCCTCCATCCCCTGATCTATTCTCCATATAACTGTACATGAGGTACGCTTGCATCCTGGGTAGGTTAGCACCCTGACCACTCACTCACTTTACAGGCTCCCTCCAAGACAGACAGGTGGCAATCTCTCATTGGGCAACGTAGTCTCTGGACACAGGCTAATGTTGCTGGGAGTCAAGAGAAGGACACTGCGAACCTTCCAGAAGCCTCTACAAGGTTGCATAATACAGGCAAAGCCAAGTTTGACTGTCAATAGGAAGAAATATTTCAGAGTGGCCCATCAGTGCTTACCCTGCATTTCACTGAGTTGAGTAATTCTGCCTGCAAGGTGGGCAGCAGCCAGGCTGGGTACTTCACTCTGCATTTGCCAACACCCACAGGGTGGGCGGTGCTCTTGGAGATCGTGGATGGAGATGAGGAGACCTGGGGACTTGAGGCTACACCACAGCTACAGTAGCTCCCACACCACCTCGCAGGGTTTTCCTTCGCAGTCCCCACGTGACAAGTTTGCTGAAAACTTCTATCTCTGTTCTTCTTTAGCAGAAAACAAGTCATGAGGAACGAGGGACTACATTATGTATTCAACTTGCCCACCCCCCAGAATCACCTCTTTCAGCCTCTTTTAGTAGGGTATCAAGTCTTCCCCGAAAGAAACGTTTGGATAAGGGTCAGCGGCCAACAGCAAAAAGCTGCTGTATGCAGATAGCTGGGCGTTTTGGTCTCGTCACCTGATTACCAAATACAAGTGCTAAGTAGATACCCACACATCGGCGCTCATAACTTCTAGCTAAATTTTAATTTATTGTACATGTATGATATCACACACACACACACACACACACACACACACACACACACACACACACACAGCCCACTTAGTAAAGAACAATGAAGTTCAGGCCGTCAAGAGCTCCCATGGGGTGGGATGCTGCAGACAGTGTATGGGTCCGTTTCCTGTCGTATTGCTTGGGGATAACCCATAGTCCAGGCTGCGCTCCAGATTGCAGCCCAGTGCCCATGGCATCGTCAGTGACATCCGTGTTTTCACACACTGCAGCACAGATAAAACATACAGAGCACATTCAGAGCAGAGGGTAAGGGGTTTTCCCTCACAGAACTGGATTTTTTTTTTTTTATGAACAATTTGATTCCCTAAGAGGAAAATTATAACTTCAGAAACAAAGCATGATTTTCGGGATGAGTTCTTTTCCAAGACCTTATGTATTTCATTTTGCTATTAATTTTACTTTGGGCAAACTAAATGGTGTTATGGATCTATTCTCAACACTCACTGCACATTATCATCTGCATTTTATCACCAAATTACAAATTAAATATTGCCTTTGTTGGGAAATGATTCCTACACAGCCCTGTTATATGACCTACACGGTTTTTTATTTTTCTTGTAAAGCTTTGATTTTTTTTCTCATTAGAATAAAAAAATCAAATCTGTGTTCTATTGCCATATTTCATCTTTTGGGAGGGGGGCTGCATCCCGAGAAGACACTCACAACAATTTTGAGCCTTTTGTTCTCCCAGATCATAAAGCACAGTGAGAGATGACAGGATGAGCCTATCAAGATGATTGAACCTCATGTTCCTAGCACTGACTACTCCTATTCGGAACCCCACCCACCCAGAAGCAACTCTAACCAGAAGTTTTAGAAAACCTTGGGAGAGCATTGCAGACAGCCTCCCTCCCTCTTCTCGTCTTCCTTCTCTCCCTTCCTGCCCAGACTGTTTCACATGTCAGTAGCACATCCTGCGGACAGGACAGGGGGTTTCGCGTGATCAGAAGGACGCTACAAGAAGCCACGACAGTTGACACAACAAGGTCGGATGGATGGGGAGAGTCTGGTAGTCTCAATGGAGGGTTCTGCCGAGCAGTGGTATAAGGCCGTCTGACCAGTGGTGTGTTCCATCTCAGCAGCCGAGGAGAGGTTCCCGTGGGAAAGGTGAGGCTGGAAGGGCAGGGGTGGGGGAGGAGGGAGTGAGGCAGCTGGCTGTGGCATAATGCTCCTGCTTGATTTAAAGATTTTGTCACTCATAATGGTTTAGTATGCTTTAACTCATATTGGTTTAGTAAACCATTGCAATGTGTTAGCCAGGCAGGCAGTATAGGTGGGGCTATCAGGCTAGGAGAATTCTGGGAAGAGGAAGGCAGGGACAGAGTCGCCAGCTAGACACAGAGGGAGCAAGGTGAGAGTGCCTTACCGAGAAAAAGTAGCCAGCCATGTGGCCAAACACAGATAAGTATTATGGGTTAACTGAAGTTGAAACAGCTTGTTAGCAATAAGCCTGAACAGCAGGTCATACAGTTCATAATTAATGTAAGCCTCTGTGTGGCCAGCTTCCCAGGCTGGAGAACACGTGATGTTAATTTTAGGGTCCTAGGAAGTCAGGACCGTGTCACAACAAAGAGTGGAAGGGTAAGGTTTATTTTAGAAGAGGTCACCTCATTCTCATTGCCACGTGTCTAGAGCCCCATCCTCGGCCTCGGGGTGTGAACGTATGCATGGGTGCTGGGGTGATGCCAGAAGCAGCCTTTGGAGAACTCGCTCCCATGGGTGGGGCGGGGGTAACAGGTGAATCTGGAACCTGGCTTGAGAGCTAACATACAGAAGGTGTGAAAGTTTGGGACAAGAACCTTTACAAAGGAAGCGGGTGTCGGTGTCAGCCAGTGGGAAGACTGAGGAGAGTCAGACTCCCAAGAGGACAGCGACTAAAGATTCTCCTCCCGACAACGGCCGCGTGTGTGATCTGCGTGTCTCTGTATGTGTGTATAGATGTGTTTACACACACACACAGTCACATGTACAAACCTGGAAAAAGAGGACTGAAGGAGAAGGAACTTGTTTCTTCCAGGCAATGGAGCAACCAAGAAATGAGGTGTCATCAAGGTTGGGACGACCTCGAACTGTTGGCCCAATCATATCCCATGCTGTCTTTTTGTCCAGACACACAGGTGCAGGACACAGGGAGTGTTTGATGGTGTTAGGGAGCTTGGAAGCAAGAGCAATGTAAATACGCTATTTGTGATCTGGACGTCCAGGTAAGACCAGGCTACACTACATTATTCCTGCCGTGCTTTCTGCCAAGAGAGGTGGGTGGCCTCGTCCCTGAGGAGTGCAACTTAGCTTATGTCTTGTAACATATTTTCCTGAATGTTGAAACAAAAATATTTGTTTCTCAGCAAAACAGGGCCTTGTCCCCTTCCTTGGGAATTGTCTGGGGGAAGGAATGCTTTTAAATTGGGATGCGAAACTCATATGGTATAGGGAGCTTTGGTTTGTTTTTAGTTACTCTGGGTTAGTTGAAAAATGCTTCTTTTTCATATTATTGTTAACCATGTGGATGCGAGCCTGGAACTGTGCTGAGTGTCTGGGCCACCTGCTGATCCCCGAGTTCTTTTTCCTGGGTGCAGTCATGTCCACCAGGGAAGAAATGCCCCAAAGAGAGTAAAGGAATCTGATCTCTTTTCTGAAATTCTTGCTGCCTCTTTATTTCCAAAACACCAAATGACTCTTTGTTTTTTAGGTTTTGCAAGACAGGGTTTCTGTGTGTGTGTGCCCTGGCTCTTCTTGAACTTGCTCTATAGATCAGGCTACTTTTGAACTCAGAGATCCACCCGAGTCTGTCTCCCAGGTGCCAGCATTGAAGGAATGTGCTACCTCTTCCCTGTTCTTTTCAGTACCAACAGTGCTGTTAGAATCTTCCTGCGCTAAACATCTGAGGGCGGCTTGAAGAAGCCATAAATATCCAGGCATCTGCTCATGTAGCAAAATCCACAGAGTCACACCCATGCCATGGTACCCACGTGACAACACCCATGCTCACTGTTGATACGAGGGGGGGTTGGGGGGGCTCTCATTTGTGAACTCCGCATGAGGAGCCTGGAGGCAGGTGCATGAGAGCTCCAGCACTCTTCCAATGTTACATTCATTTCTGGGGAAGACAATGCAAGTACAGTTGGAAATCAGGGAAATGTATGATGTGGTAAAGGAGAATATTCTCGTCTCAAATCAAACAGAAACAGCCGTGACTAAACCCGAGGCTATCTGCCAAGACACCTGCGTTGATATCTAGTGACCTTTGTGCGAATGTCCACAGAGTACAGTCAGATATGAGATACATATATAATATAGATATAAGATACCGGGTCGATGGTCTGCCATGAGAGTGTGCAAACTGGAGTCTGAAGCCCCAGCACCCACATAAATGCCAGGCAGGCATGGTGGCATGACCCAGGCAGCGGAGACGGGGGTCCCTGGCACGCTGGACAGATAGACTAAGTGATGTGTTATCTGTAGGTTGATGTGAGAGGCCACATGTCCATATATAAGGTGGAAGGCAATTGAGGAAGGCATTCGATGACCTTCAAGCATATGTGAACACAGTCCTGCACACATGTGCACACATGTGAAAATACATAAAAGGGAACATACAACACCCAAGTGCAAAAATTGAGAAATTTAGAAAGATAATCTGGTTGTTCTCTCTCTCTCTCTCTCTCTCTCTCTCTCTCTCTCTCTCTCTCTCTCTCTCTCTCTCTCTCTCTGTTGCATCTTGGAAAGTGACACTTTTTATTTTTTCTGTGTACGTTGTGAACCAAGGTAAATTTACACAAACGTAGACCTTTTCTATGAGTCCTCTGTGTTCTTGGTCCAAGGGGTTTGACATGGGAATGGAAAGTTGCTTGGTGTTTGGTAATGCCCGTACAGGGGCAGTTGCGTCTGTGAAGGTCAGGCAGGCAGCCGCACTCAGGTGCCACGGTTACTGAGTTCTGCTGCACACTATGTGTGTGTGTGTGGCCTCTGGCCTGTGGTGGAGACGTAGCTGAGAAGCGTTCCTTGTTCTGTTATTTGATTGTTTTGTGGAGAAATGCGTTTGGTAGTGTGGGCTGCATGGTGGCTATGGGGTTCTTTTTCGTATGCTTTGACTATCAGATATTAACTATATATATATAATAGTGGGCTTCGTCATGTCATTTTCACACACAGCATATTTTGATCACACCACTCACTATGTCTCTTGCCTCCCTTTACCATGCTCATCTCTTTCCTTTCTCCACTAAGTTCTCCTTCTGTGCACTGCTGAGAACAATGTGTCTGCTACCCAGCCTTCCACTAATTGCCTACAGATCCTAGGGGAGGGTGGGAACCTTGTGAGCCCGTCTGCCGTATGAGGGGATGTTCATGGTGCCTAGTCTTGTGCACACCTTTCCTAGGTAATCGTGGCTGCTGTTGAGTTTACAAGTGCAGGGTTACATCAACCCAGAAGACAATGTTTCAGGGCGCACCAACCCTCCCTCTGGCTCTTACATTCGTCCTGCTCTGTTCTTCTGTGATGCTCCCTGAGCCATGTGTGTGTGTGAGTATGTGTGTGTGTGAGTGTGCTGTTAGTGTGTGTGTGTGACTGTATGTGTGTGAGTGTGTATATGAATATGTGAGTGTGTGTTGTGAGTGTGTGTTGTATGTTGTTAGTGTGTGTGAATGTGTGTATGACTGCTTGTGAGTGTGTGAGTGTGTGTATGTGTGAGTGTGTATGTGAGTATGTGAGTGTGTGTGTGTGTGTGTGTGATGTAGATGTCCCATTTCTGTCTGAGCATTCATCAGTCACTTGTTGTCGTCCCTGGGACCAGTTATGAGCCTCTGCAGTGGTGGATGCCCACTGCCAAAAGAGGCTTCTCTGACCAGTGCTGACAGCAGTGTGGGTATAATCATAATTGTTTGGAAGGCAAATGGATGGAACTGTGACAAAGGGCATCTGGGGAAGCATCCATGTGACATTCACGGCTCTGTCCCCACACCCTGTGGGGGCTTCCAGAGTTTGATGAAGACTCCCTGTGTGAAGGACTGGCCTGAGGAGACTTGCATTATGACAGGACCTGTTATCATCACACATGTTTAGTGAGAACTGGCATACAGCTGTGTTCTAAAACCCCTTTCATCATACACAGAGCCCCTGAGTTGTGCACCATTGCTGGAAAGAGCATACACGCTGTTAGGACCTCCAGGAGAAGCAGAGGAAAGGGAGACGGGAGAGCGTGGAGGCAAGCAGGTGGAAGGCCTCTCCCAGAGTTTAGCAATAGCTGTTGAGTCTCTCTCTCTCTCTCTCTCTCTCTCTCTCTCTCTCTCTCTCTCTCTCTCTCTCTCTCTCTCTGTGTCTGTCTGTCTGTCTCTCTCTGTCTCTGTGTCTCTCTGTCTCTCTCTGTCTCTCTCTCTCTCTCTGTGTGTGCGTGTGTGCGTGCATGCGTGTGTGTATGTGCACCAGTGTGAATGTGGACAGACATGTGCAATCATAGAGATGTGCACCTGTGTTGTTTTGTAGAGTGTGGGTGTTGTGAGAGTATGCATGTGACGTGTGGGTGTGGGGTACAGAATGCGTTTATGTACAAGGTATGTGAGCACGTGTGTGAGTGGGCATGGCAGGTGATATGTGTGCATGGATGTGCACATGTGTGGACATGGAAGGAGGCCCCTTCTAAGTCCCCAGGTTTGGAAGAGGACTATGGAAAAGTTCTTGGGGCTCCTCCCAGCCAGCTCTCAGATTTCAGGGTGGGAGATGCTGGGAGCCCTGCTACCTCTAACTGGGCCATTGCACACCCTGCTGATCTACCACTGGGCCCGCTTTTGATAGCAGAGTCTGTCAAAGCCAGCCCACCAACTGCACACTAGTCTGGCTGAGCAGCGAGCCGTAGGGATTACTAGTACCGGGCGTACAGGTACATGTCACCATGCCTGGCTTTTCTACATAGAGACCAAACCAGGTCCTTATTCTTGGTGATGAACACCTCACCAACTGACCCATCTCTCCAGCTTAAATTTGATTTCTTCACAAGCTTCTGTTTTTCAATTGAAATAATTTGAATAGATTTTCAGGGTTGTTTTTTTTTTTTCAATTCTTTGAACTGGAGTTCATAGTAGACAGGGGGATTTGGTATCTCTCTCAGACAAGGTATTTCTGAGCCCTGAAGGCCCATGGGAAAGGATCTGGAGACCCTATCTCTAAGCATTGCTGGAGCAGGGTGGGGTGGGGAGATCTTTCTCAAGGGTAGTAACAAACTCCTATCTCACTCTCCCTGAGAACCTGGTTTCTTAGTGAGACAGCAAAGTTTGTGAAGGCCCAGGAACAGAAAAAAAGTATCCAGTGAGAGCTTCTGGCCATCGGATCATCTTGGGGCTCAGGACAGCTGCAGGGGTGGGGAAGGGGGTATCAGGCTTTGTCCTATGCTGACTGTCATTTAGGAAGATGCAACCTGGCCAAGGCAACCTGACACTGGCTGGCCTTGGCTCAGTCCACCCGATCTCTGGGGGTGTTCACAGCCTGGCTCACAGCCCCCGAGCACTCAGACCAATTGCACAGCCTGCAAACCTGCCGAGCTGGACCAGCGCCCCGTCTTCTGAGGTGGAAGAGGGAGGACACACGAGAGGTTTTGGGAAGTGTGAACGGTTTCCAACACCTATCGTCTACCTGGAGGTACCGTGGGTGAATCTCTGCCCATCTGAAGAAGGAACTCTGGAGGCCATAACGATAGAGGTCAGGTAAGCTCAGATCAGACCTGGCAGCATCGTCCCCTTGCTGGGCTTCCGATCACCCTGTAGAAGGACCAACATGGGAATAAGTCCCATTTGCTCTACGTGGAACAAATGAGTGGATGGAGATTGTCGCCAAGACAACAGAGGGTTTCTGGAGCTCTCCAAGAGAGCAGGGCTTTCCTGGTGTTCCAGCTCCTCCATGAGTGTCTGCGGGACTCAGAAACCTCCTTTCATGTGACAGAGAGGACCTTCAAAAAGCTTGGGATTGGCTATCCAACCTGAAAACATAAACACACAAGTGACACTAAACAGACTCAGTAGGATGTATTTGTATCTCTCTCTCTCTCTCTCTATATATATATGTATATATATGCGTATATATATATTTGTGTGTGTGCGTGTGTGTGTACATATATGTATATATATATATATCTAACAATAATAATTAAAGATGAAGAGGCCATGATTTGAGGCGGAGGGGGTTATGAGAGGGGCTGGAGGGAAGAGAGGGGGAGAACGACATAATCTATTTTATTAAGAATTTTGAGACTTCTTGGGGACAGACTGTGGGTCAATCTGAGATGATGGTAACAGGAATAGGATCAACTGAGGATAAGTCCATCACTTAAGGAATCTTATTCAACAGGTCTGGTTTTTCGATGTAAGCCATTCTGCTGTTGGTGGTGCAGGCACCTCATCATGTGTCAGGAGTTTCCCTCCCAGAAAGCCCTGGGGACAAGAATGGGGTAAGGGGAGCAGTTCCTGTTGGCCCCAACCGTGTGCCTAGGTAATGTCACTAGTTCCCATACCTCCTGGTTCTCCAGGTCCCTCCTAGAAACTTCCCCTTCAAGATCCGTGTCTTCCTCAAATCTGCACCTGGGAAATACTCATTTTCTGCTGCTGGTTGGCACTGTGCTCACCCTCTTTCAGTCAGTAAAAATGCATTCTAGCGAGAGAAAAGTGTTCAAGGATTCTTTCAGATCCAGTAAAGGGACTCTCTCTCTCCCTCTCCCCCCTCTCCTTTTTTTCTCTGTCTCTCTCTACCCTCGTGTATGCGGTGTGTGTGTGTGTGTGTGTGTGTGTGTGTGTGTGTGTGTGTGTGTTATGTGTGTGTAGGCTAGAAGATAACTTGAATATTATTCATCAGGCCTGGCACACATTTCTTACTTCTTGGTCAAGGTTTCTCACTGCTTGAAAGTTGTGGGGTTAGGCTAGGTTGGCAGCCAGCAAACCCCAAGGAGCCTCCTGGCTCTGGCTCCCAGCCTGGTATTATGAATGCATGCCACCACGCCCAGCTTTTATACTTGGGTTCTGGAGATCAAACTCTACTCCCAAGCTTGCACAGAACCTACCTTTACCAGTTCAGCTATCTCTTCAGCCCCGGTTCTCTACTTTTAATGGAAAAGTCATATTGAGCTGGGCATGAGGCTCAGTGATACACCGCTTGCTTATCATGCCCTGAATTTGAGCCACAGCATAGTGAAATGAAACCAGAATGGAGAGCTATCAGGGCCCAAGATGCCTAAGGGTAGTGTTGGCAAACACAGTATTTCATTACGTGATGTCTTCTTACAGCTGACCACACTCAGTACCAGGCGTTATCCAGTGGCCTGACGCTTTCTGGAACTTAGGGTCTTACCTCTGGGGAATTTACACTCTCAGGACAAATTACTGCTTCTCACAGAGTTCTCAATTTTTGGATTAAAATATGTATTGCACAAAGATATAGGATGGGCTTCTTTGCCCCCGTCTGGTTAATTTCATGACTGACATCAGTTGGAAGATGAAGATTAATGGTAGTCAACTGGAAAGAATTAAAGGGATTTTCTAGTTCATCTATATTTTAAAATCCAGCAGGGTGTGGTAGTGTATGCCTGTAACCCCATACTTAGGAAGTGGAGGCAGAAGTTCAAGGTCATCCATGACTACATAGCAGGTTTAGGGACAGTCAATCCTAGTGAGTTCCTGTCTCCACAAATGAGCAAAACAACAGTAAAAACAACCCCCAAGACTCCCATTGCGTGTATAATTTTGTTGAGTCATAACCCATGTCATTCAGTGTGCGTTCTTCATTGGCCCCAGTAACTCAGTCTTTGGACCAAGTTCTCGTCAGAGCCGGGCTGCGTGCCACTGAGGACAGAAGTCACGCCCACAGTGGGGACATGGGCTCCCTGTCCACATGTGCCACTGTGGACAGAAGTCACGCCCACAGTGGGGACATGGGCTCCCTGTCCACACGTGCCACTGTGGACAGAAGTCACACCCAGAGTGGGGACCCACACTCACCAGCACTGGGGCGGGTCTCTGCCCATCTCCTGGGTGCTATTAGCCTCCCCCTGGAGATGGAAAGATCAGAGCTGCTTCTCTTAGAGACAAGGTTAAGGCTTGCAAGTGCAGAGAGCCTGGTGTCCAGAATGGTTTTTGGCATGAATGGAGAAGGAGGGGAAAAGGTTCCGGAGTTTGGGGCTTGGTCCCGGCCCCTGAAGCATTCCCTAAGCACACACTGCATTGCTTGGCTACAGCCAGAGTCACTAGTCATTCCAGGCCAACAGTGAGCACTTCTCAGTGTGACGCCTTACCCTGATTATGGGGGAGGCCCACCTTTGCAGCAATACCCCCAAACCCTGGCATGCTCTGCATGCTATTAACCCGAAGGGCTCCAAGGAGAGAAGTCCGCTCCTCCAACCCTGGCCTTTTCCTGTGGTCACAGTGGGGTCAGTGCTCTCTGTGGGAAGCAGCCATCACCAGCCCTTCACGGAGGCAGCAGTGCATGCCAGGCAATCTGCTGACCCATGGATACTGCAGCCGCAATCCAGCATGGTGGTAGTTAACAGGGCAAACATCCTCGAGTGACAGGCGCAGGTGACAGGGCCAGGGCCAGTCTTGAGGTGTGTGTTAGCGGTTTCATAGCCTAGATATGCCTCACATGTCATGAATAAAATCTAGATGCATAGAAAGGGGTGGGGATGAGGAATACAATAAAAAGGAATTTTATGACCATTGTGAAAAATTTATGGAGTGTCTCTCTGGCCTAGGATTCCATAAATAGAACCAGCTCCAACTGGCCCAACAAAACAAATAAATATGGTCTCCCTTACTGTACTGGCAGGTTCGTCGCTGTCTAGTCCTCAGTGTTTACTGTTGACCGAAGCTCCCCTCCCTCCCAGCCTGGACGAGCGCTCTGTGGAGTGGATTCCTAGCAGGCTGGTTAGCCTGGCTGTCTAGACACAGCACATTGCCCACTCAGGAACAGAGCTCACTCACTCGGAGCTTCGCTGCCAAAGAAGGGAAGGGGAAGCCCGGGTTTCTTGTGATTGCTCTGTAGAATGCACACGTATAATTGAAATACTTACCCACCGGGCGAGGCCGTGGTCCTCCAGGCCCAGTGCTGCCAGAAGTAGAGTCCCAGGGCAGGAGCTTTGCACCTTGCTGACTGCAGCCGGGTTCGTGTTGATTGAACAACACCTAGCACTTTTCTTGAGAAACCCCTGCTATGGTTTCAAAACACGTCAGTTTCAATTAAGCACTAAGGGAAATCCGTGATGGCTAATTCGGGGCTGCTGTTACTCAACGCGGAGCCGGCTGCTTTGAATTGGAGAGTTGTGTGAGGACTTAACCAAATCACACGTAATCATGGGTAGTTTTCATTGTACCTGGAGTGGCAAAATTGCCAAATGATGTACAGTGTGGCTTGTAAAAGAATTTATCCCCGCTGCTATGTGCCTCAGACATTTAAAACGGGAGGTCATGGAAGCCAGGCATCGGTCAAACCGAGCTCCTGGCTCGATGGTAAATGTCTTCAAGGAGGGTGTGTTTCAGAAAACCAAATGGGAGGGGGGAATCTGAATCCTTTTCACTATAAGGATGTAATTGTTCCATGAGACGGACATGCTTAATTTGACTTCACATTGCATGGTGCATATATATGCATTGAACGTAACATGGCCCTCAGTTAGTTTGTATGATTTTTATATGTTAAAGTAAACTTAAAGTTAAAAAAAAAATTAAAGGAGTCAAAGAACACACAGACCTTGTTATGCTTTTGTAGGTAGTGATTGCTTAGGATGGTCAACTTATCTTAGTATTGCGCTTGTTATTCATAAAGAGTAAGGTACTGAATTCCTTGCTTGTTATTATATGCACATGGTTTTCAACTCAGTTCTGATCACAATTGGAAGTGGTCTTTGTAATTGTGTGCACATCAGTCTTTGTGGTTCATTAATGGAGAAAATGGATACTTTTTTCAATACTTTTAAATATTGAATAGACAGACGATGTTAGTATTTCGAACAGCGGTTCCCAACCTTCCTAAGGCTGCAGCCCTTTAATGCAGTTCCTCATGCTGTGGTGAACCCCCCAGCCCCCCACCCCCACCCCGGTTGCTACTTCGTAACTGTAGTTTTGCTACTGTTATGAATTGTAATGTAGATGCCTGACACGCAGGCATCTGATGTGTGACACCAGGAGGGGTCACGATCCGCAGGTTGAGAACCACTGATTTAGAATATGAGGGCAGTGGAACTAGTTAGTCTCCTGCGTCAGGAAGAATTTCACACAGAGGACACTGCTGGGCCACTGAGCCCCGGCTTGACGCTGGAGTGATCCAATGCCTGTCAGCGCCTCTGTGGTCTTGCTACCTCCTTCACAGCTCAGAGCATCATGGACGGTGTCCAGCAGCCACTCAGAGATGCCACAGGGAGTCACTGGTGCATGGGGAAGACCAGTGACATTATCTGTCCTCCAGACGGTGGGTAGCTGAGGCCTTTTGAGGGAACAACAGTTGGTCATTCTGGGGTCTGGACAATTTGACTCTAGGATACGCAGGGCACTCTCAGGGGTTTGGTGCAGGACTCAATTCTAGAGCATCCTGATTGGGACTCTGAGAAGTCTTAGAGTTGGTTCTGCTGCCCTAAGAGGTGTTGCTCAGATGTCATGACTGCCGTGGGAAAGGTCTAGAATTAGGAGTGTTCACCCTTCTGATTTGCAACATTATCTGATTGCCTAGCAAATTTCATTCTCAAAATGGTTCAATCTAGTTAAACACCTCACAAGTTTATGCTTTTGTGTAAGGACACGTTCACCCGGGTGCAGGGAGTCTGTGGGTCATGGGTTGGACGTGCCTGGTTATCTCAGGTGACATCTTTAAGAGAGACGCCTCCAATCCCCCAGGTCGCAACTGCAGGGCTGGGGATTTGAACTCCGGTCCTCAAGCTTGTGTGACAAGCATTTTCTACCTGTGCCACCTCCCCTGCTGATGCTTTTTTTGGGAAATAGGAGTGAGTGAGCTGGGGCTCACTCTTCAGAGCTCACCACCTCCCATGCCACAAGGTGTCACACCGGTATGCACAGAACAAAGGACTTCGTGTTCTGCGTCTCAGCGCAGGAAGCTCTGGTCTGGCCATCCCCCTCCTTTCTGCTCAGCAGGTGGACAGCCTCAAGGGGCCAGAGCATTAACGTTACACTATCCAGATCTCATTTCAAGGGCAATGCTTTTGCACTGAGGTAGGCCTGGAGAGCAATCTGCTTCAGATCACCCCACCGCCATGTACATTTGCAGGTACCCGAGAGCTGGCTGTGTTTTGTGGGTTCTCATTGGTACCAAAACAACAGTCTCTGACCAAGACAGCAAGCCAGAGGCTGGAATTGTCTTTCGTGTTTATGGAACTGTGCAGCAGTGCAGAGTGAGAGAGCCCGACCTTTGGAGGCAGGCAGGGAAGTCTCATGTTCCTTGGCACAGCAGTAGTCACAGCCAATCACAGGGCTGTGTTTCCAGGGCTGAAACCCGCATCCCACTCAGCCATCTTGCCTAGCAGTGGCCACTTAGGATCTGCACAGGTGGAGTTTCATAGTGAACAGGAGGTTTTCTTCTTCCCTGGCCTGCTCTCCCAACAAAATAACCTCCCCCTTTATAAAATAAAAAGCCCAATTCCCAATAGATAAATAGTAATTGCACTTACAATTGCTCGCAAGTAATAAATACTGAATTGGCTCTCAGTGCAAGAGCCTCGGGAAGCTCGCCTTTCGCCAGCAAACCGATGAACACACTCCCTGAGGCTGCCTTACTTTTTTTTCTTTTTAAGTAATATTTAACATCACTTAGAGCTATTTGTTGTTTAAAGGAACTGATTAGCACAGTTGTCCAACGCAGTGTGCACTTTTCGTGGTTTGAAGCATTAACCCAGCATTGTCCTGTCCCTACCTCCATCTCCGTAACTTCTCCGGCTCGCCTATTAACCAAGTGCTGTGTACCCATATGGGGAAGGTGAATGACCAGATGTTCTCATTTTTAAAAGATCTGCTGGTGTCCAGCGATTTCCATCAGGAGATCCAATTGCCCCGGACTACTTCGCTGAGGGCCTCGTGGTTGGAGACGACGCGTTTCTCTTGATACCTCAGTGCCAGGAGGGGGAAGGAGAATGGCCCGGACAGAGAAGTCCTTCCCAGCGTGTTACAGATGGGTACAAGAACGATGACAAGTGTTATTTCTGATGCCCTTTGCTACAAACTAAGCCACTAACTATGCTACTGAGGATATCCCAAGCCACAGCATCCAGGAATGAATATGTTTTCTGGGGACCAGGTCTGCCCTGGCGAGCCAGCTGTGATTTCTGAGCAGAGAGGATTCAGGGATGCTCTTCACCTAGCGGTCAGATGGCCAGAGGGGTAAGTGTCACAGCTGTTAAGAAGCTCGCCTCCCCCTTTACAAGAACATCTGTTTAATACGAAATGAAGGATCTGGATATGAGGGGCTCAGGTTGTAGCAGAGAAAACAATCCCATTGATTCAGCCATGCAGCCTCCACCTGCCAGGGCCCCCTCCTCGGCAGCCCAGAACCAGTAGCTTAATTACCTGCAGAGTTGTTTTTAATATTTTGCTTTCTAGAGAGATAGGAGAGCCACCTGCCATACCTGGGGCATTTCCTCCACAACAAAGCCTTCGAGGGCCCAGTGTGGGAGTGTGTTCCTGCGTGCCAAGGTGTGGACTCGGGGATGAGCCAGGCAGCACAGCGTCCAAGCAGAAATTATTATTGATTTAGTCACATAATCAGCAGCAAGCACTTCAGGCTAAGATAGCAAATCCATAAGAGCCTCCCACACAGCCACCCTCACAGTCACCAGCAAGCCAGCCGCGGTGGCACTAAAAAACGGATGGAGTGGGGGTCACCTTCAGTTGGGGGCAAAATATTGACATTCTCCAAGCTGAAATATGTTTTGAGTTAAGTGTTATCAGTCAGTGATAGGAGCGGCCCGTCTGTTAAACATAACTGCATTGGCAGGAGGGTTGTAGAATGCTTTCTTGCCATAATCTAGAAGTATCTTTCAGACAAAACTCTGCTTGAAATCAATTGTGCACAGGGAGCTGCCTGCTGCGGCCACTCAGCGTGGACAAAAGAAGAGACCTCTCCCTGTGATCTCTCACCAGAACTGCCTCGCCTAATGAGAGCACAGCTGGAATTTCTTTTCACATCAAACATAGGATCAATGCTCTAGACTTGACGGTGTCTGAAAGCCGCCATGCAGGCACGTCCCAGTAGCGGCTGAGCCTGGAATGGTGGCTCTGTCCGTGATCTGGTTCCAGGTAACAGCTCTGTGGGCCATCTGATCATGGTAGGCACTGGCAGAGCCGTCCACAGCCCGTGGGCATCCATGGCAGGCAGGGATCAGCTGGGATACAGTCGTACTTCGGGAAGAGGCTAACAGAAGCTACTGTCTCTCCTCACACCAGATAAAAACACATTAATAATCTTCAAAAGTTAACCACCTCACAACAGCTGTTGGATCCAGATGGGGGCTGAGGGAGAGCCTTAATTAAAAAGTTTAGGTTGCCTCTGAGTTCCTGGTTATCAAATGGCAGTGTCTTTGGGGGACCATTTCTTTAGGGAGCAGCAGGAAGTGGGAGGGCTAGATGCCTTGCCACATTGCTGTATCTGGATGCAGTTGAGGCTCTGTCCTTGGCTGCTGAGAAGTGTGACCCACGAGATCCCTGCTTTTTTTTTTTATTATTGCGAAGCAGATTGCTGTCTTGTTAGGCAACCTAGGAAGAGGAGAAAGATGGTATAGGGTGTATATGTCCACATCCACCCTCTGTCTGCAACACGTGGGGTCATCATACCCTCCTCTCCATCCTGACCTTCTTATAGGTGCTAGGGCAATACACTCTAGAAACCTCATAAATCCTTCACCCTGTGCACAGGGCCTTATGCTTGTGAGGCAAGGGGTCTCCCTCAGAACTACATTCCAGACCCCTGGCATGACACTTCGACTCTTACAGACCTGTGTCTCTCTAGACGGAGAAATGAGGGTCTGGGGTTTTAAGGTCAGGGTCAAGGGTTGCAAGCCCCTAGACCATAGACTCATAGGTCCCATGTCTGAAGACTACAGGTTTTACAGACTCATAGCTCACCATCTTATTATCTCGACAGGTTGATTTCAAAGGTCTTTTCTTTCTTCTGATAATGTGAGAGTGTAGTTATTATCTAGTGGGGTGAGACGGATGACACAGGTGGAATTAACTGTGCTCAGTGAAATGGCTGCTTCTCAATGGTTCCAATCGCCAGTGGCCCCACCTCCCTAACCAGGCTCAAAAGACAAGCAATGCACTCCCTTGCAGCAAAGGCTACTCCATCCACATGTTCGCCTTCTTCCTTCTCAGTCCGCATGGAAATGAAGCTTGTGTGGACCTGGGGTGAAGAGTCCAGCCAGGCAGGAGGAAGGCCACCTCTTCTTCCCTCTCTTCCCCTGCTGGCTCCTGTCTCCCGCAGTGGCTGGTCCTTACCTACCCTGTATTGAGGACAGGGGTTGTTTGACCACTGGAAACTATTCGGTGTGTGTACGGATGACATGGGGAGATCCAAATGGGGAGTGAAAGAGAGAACCTGTCAGTTCTCCACCCACTGGGTCTTGGGGATGAAGCTGCATGGTGAGCATCTCTCCAGAAGGGGCACAGGTCAGGGACCCATTTCCATGTAAATGAAGACGCCAGTGCTGTTAAGGGCAGCTTGTTCAGGCCATGGCTTCCAGGACCTTCTGGTTTATTTTTCCTTTCCTTTAAGTTTTACTTTCCATGGTTAGACTGCCTTGATTGGTCAGGCAAAGGATGCCCTGGATAGAGGCTAATACCTTTGTGCCTGCGAGGCTGGGCTATACATGTAATGGAGAGTTGCTGGCGCCAGAGCCCAGAGCCATGGGCTCTTTTTGTCTGCAGTCTGAGTTCATTCTCAAAAGCCTCAGGAAGTCGGTTTGCGGAAAAGCCCTCATCCTCCCAATGGCCAGCTCAGCCTTGCCCAAATGTGCAGGGCTGCCTAGGGATGTTTAAACGGTAGTCCTGGAAGGAAAACTCGACAGTCCTGTGTCAGTTTGCTTTGGCCCACAGATGTCTGTCTCTGGATCCCCGTTTCTGTTGCTGGTCCTCATTACTGACGACCTGATGCCTCCAGTCTTGAGGTCTTCCCTGCTTTGTTACTGAGCAGGGTTACAGCCACTGGCCGGTCGGTCATCCGGTCAGTCTGTCAGTCAGCCTGACTCCATCCCTTCTCTCTTTGTGTGTGTATGTGTAATTGTATACACGGGTGCACATGCATGTGTATGTACCTGTGAGTGGAGGTCAAAGGATAAAGTCGGATATCTTCCCTCAAATGCTGTCCACCTGATTTGTTTTACACAATGTCCCTCACTGGCCTGAATTAGCAATATGGTAGGCTGGCTGGCTAGCAAACCCCAGGAATCTGATTGTCTTAACCTTCCTCAGCACGGAATTACAAGCTCTAACCACCAGGTTCACAGCTATGACTAAAGAACTGTCTCTTCCCGCCCTCATGTCAGCCAGGCCACCCCGCCCGGGCTTCGGCATCTCGGCGTCCAGTTGACTTGGTTTCCCTCCCACATCCCTCGGTTCCAAGCATGTTGGTGTAGGGGTGGGTCTCACCCATCTTTGGGGTTCCTTCTCTGCATCCTGTTGTCCCTAGCAAGTGCAGGTCAAGTTAAGAGGCTAAGAGATTATTGATTGAATCTTGAGTGAAAGGAAGGGGTTAACAAAATAGGGAACAAGGGTAACTCAGTCTTCCTCTGTGGCTATTTGACCCCTGTTAGCCCTGTAAGTGCGGATTGGCTCAGAAGGGTCTGTTCTTGTCAGACTAGAAACCAGAGTAGAGATGCTTTAGTCCAAAGTCTAGGAGACCCCATCACATTGTTCAAAGTTTGAGGGAACCTCAGACAGACAGTGGCTTACAAAAGTGCAGATGCCAACCTTACAAACTGTTTTGTGAACTCAGACATGTTGGTAATGTGTTCTAAGGCCGCCGAGTCAAATTCTTGGAGACCTTGGACACTGCTCTGCTTGCTACATTACACAGGCTTTCTCTTCTGCAACACATGTGTTTTCAAGTGGCATAGAGAGTGTTTGCACCACCTGTTGTCATGGGGTCAGCGAGCAGTTTCATGGGAAGTCCCAGAGCAGCCACTCATCACAACAGGATAGGTACAGAGGCATGAAGGAAGCAGGAAGAAGACAACGTTGATCCCAAGAGGAATTCGCAACACTTCATTAACTGGAAGAAAGAGAAAGAAGGGAAGGAAGGGCTCCCAGCTCTGGATCTGCAAGAGCAACTGCCCAGATGCATGCTGGGAGGTTTTCACTACTTGAAATTTATCTTTAAGAAAAATGGATTTCCTCCCATGAACCACGTCTTCCTATTGGGCAAGAATGGGTGGGCAGCTCAGGAACACTTTTGTTTCATTAGAGACTCTTTTTATTCATGTGTCATGTGTTCAGTGACGCTGAAGAAAATGGCAATGGGAATACATTCTTATGACATGATGTCAAATCATCACTGTTAGGGAAACAAAAGCAAAAACAAAAAAGACTCATACAGCACACCAACTTCCTGTAGCTTAGCTGCTACACGCCAAGGCTGTCAGCTCGCCACGGCCCCTGGGATGGAGAGTAGAAAACTGACATGAAAATGTTGCGGTACGTGTTGGGAGTTTTCTTTGAAACAAAGTCGTGTTAATAGCATCCTCTAGCCATTTCAATACTCTCTGTACCAGGGAAACAGAAAGACTCCATTCATTAGGAATAAATTATTAACTTAAACCTTCAAAGGAAAGGTTTGAAAAAATGCTCACCAAATTCGCGGAGCGGCGCAGCGGCGCAGAGCCCGTGCCCTTGTTCCTAGGCTATTACGGCTATTATAACTAATTGATGCACTAGCAGTTAATTAGCAGCCTGGAGTCCCCAAAATGTTTTTCAGGACAATTATGCTGTGCTGCTTTCAAAGGACTCCGCGTCTGAGAGCCGCATTTGGCTACCTCCACTTTGTGGTCCTGTCGTCACCCAACGCACTCCTCATGGCTTCCATGGAGGAGAAGGTAAACATGGAGCATCTAATTGCGCAGAGCTTGCTGCATTTTCTGCGCCTCCATTTTCTTTACCCAAGCGGCGAGCTGATGCATGGTTTCTGCTGATTTAATGGTGGGGGAATGATGGGAAGACTGATGGCCAGAAAAACAACACCCAGAGCCACAAACACACAGAGCTGAGTGTGGGCGTGGCTTTTGATGGACAGCCGCGTGTTTAACCATGGCTAGAACCTGGAGTCAGGGAATCCAATGGCATGCAGTTGGAGCCGGGTATTCTTCTGCCCCTGCCCGGCAGGGACAGTTCACTTCTCCCAACTGAGAGGACGTGCTTAGTATTGTGGTCGAATTCTCCCCAACTTCCATTTTACCCAGTCTCTGCTTTGGTTTCCGGGTATTTGAGTTTGCAGGCAGTCACACGCTAACTGGATTCATTCCTGACAGGGCAGTTGGAACATCCAGGCTCAGGTTTGATGGGTATACTCTCTTGTCTTCTTGGACCATTGCTCATCGGGATGTATATATACCCAGATGTGGGGCTGCATTTGGTACCCGAGGAACCCCTCCGTGTTTCCCCAATGCACATCAACAGCACACAGCCATTCTGTCATTTGCCCTCTTCTCCACAGATTGTCTGTTGCCCCTCTTTTTCGGATAGCAGCCATTTTAACGGGTGTGTGGTGAGGCCTCCCTGTGATCTTTATCCACACTCTCCTGGCGGAGGGTGATGCTGAGCACTTTCTCACATACTCGCCGGCGACTAGCACACTTTCTTTCCAGTCCTATCATTTCACGTCAGTTGCCCATCTTAAAAGTTAGACCCTTTACTCCCTGGTTGTTGAGTGGTTTGCACGTCTTACACACTTTAGATGTTGACCCTGCCAGATGTCTCTTTCACCCCATGGGCTGTCTCTTTACCCTGTTGCTTAATCCCTTTGCTGTGCAGGAGACTTCTGGCTTGATGCGATGTTGTTTCCGTTTTTGTTGCTTTGGGTGCAAATTAAAACAAACCCACCACTTGATCAGCATCAATCAGTTAATTTGCCCCTGTAATACCTATACTAATTTATCCCGTTTAAGTATCTACTTCATTTTGAATAAGTGTGCATTTACTCTGTGCGTGGATATCAAGTTCCTTCACACCATTTACTAAAAAGTCGCTTCTTTCTCCACTGTGTGTCTGTGGCAGCTTAGTCAAACATACACCGTAAGTTCATGGATTCATTTGGTGGCTTTGTTTGGTGTACCATTAATCTATGTGCCTGTTTTAATGTCTGGATGTCTGTGCCATTCTGTTTTGATTACTGCCACTTTGGAGCATATTTTGAAATTAGCCCAGGAGGCACCATCTCTTTCTCTTTCCTTTCTTTCCAAGATTGCCTTGGCAATTCAAGGTCTTTTGTGAGTCCATGGAAATGTTAGGGTGGTCAGAAAAATTCCTTTAGAATTTTGTTGGGTATTGCATTGAATCTGTAGCTCATTTAGGGCATACACCCATTTGAACAATATTAATTCCTTCAGTCCAGGAACGTGGGATAACTTCATTTATTCATGTTATCTTCTATCTCTTTCAACAGTGTTTTACACTTTTTATTCTATGGGTCTGCTCTTTACTTCCTTGGTTACATTTGTTCGTAAGTATTTGGTTTTGCTTTTGATGTAGGCGAAATTGTCTTCCCAACTTCTTTTTTGGATCATTCATTGCTAGTGCACAGCCACTCTGCGACTTTTTGTATGTTGATCTTGTATCCTACAAACCTTGCTGGCCTGTTACATCTAAGGGGGTGTTTTGAGTCTTGAAACCATTAATCCCATTTATCTTTATAGGAAAGAAACCCTGTCATTTGTGACAGAATGCAGGATCCTAGAGGACATGTGCTGGGAGAGACCATAGGGAGGCTCTCTGATCTCTGTAGTCCAAATGCAGCTCAGAGGCAGAGACCAGTGGAAACCATGGCTATGGGACAGAGGTGGTGTTGAGGAGTGTCTGTCAAAGGTTCAGCATTTCAGACAGGGAGAGCAACTTCTAGAAACCCGAACAGCATGCTGAGGAGTTGACAGCTCTTTGTCACATGCTGGGAGTTGGAAAGAGGGGAAACTTCCCATGTTTTCACCCTGGAAAAGTGGCAAGTCATAGCGGATAGTCGTGTAATTCAACATAATTTAATCTTTCCAAAACGAGTCTCGTTGTAAACATCATTTCTGTGCTCACAAATGTAGGTGGGGCGAGCCCCTCAAGTTGGTGAAGAGCGAGGAGTCACAGAGAAGCAAGAGAACAAAGTGTACAGGCCTTCACCATGTCACCACCAACGCCTTTATTTTCTACACACACACACACACACACACACACACACACACACACACACACACACACACACAATTTTTGGTCATTGAATCTTTACAAAGCTTGGAGGGAAGGCAAGTGTAGCTGCAAAATTAGGCACAATAGCTCCCCATTCCCGTGCAGGAAGCGCCCTCATTGCCCAGTGTTCAGATCTGTGGACACTGTCGCTGCCTGTGCGGCCACCTCACCCCACCGTCCACTTTCCTGTCACGTTGGCTGAGTCTCAGAGGAGAACCAAATACGACTTTCCTTGGACATCACTCTGGGCCTCACAACGCTGCTGTATAGAAAGGAGGATGGCATGCGGCCCGAGAGCTCCTTCTTCTGCCTCCCCATGCCAGCTGGGCTGTAGAATCTCAGTCCTGAGGCTCTGCAGGAGTACCACTCTGTTCTTGCTGGGCTGCTGACTCAGGCAGGCAGTCATGTCCTACACACTGCTCCTCCTGGCCTGCTCCACACAGCAGCCCGTGCTGAGAGGCAGCTCCGCCATGTTCACGTGGTTCTTCCTTCTAACGAGGTTCCCATTAGATCTTCCTGAGGGTACCAGTCACAGCACTGTGAGGTTGGACCCTGGGAAGGTGTTTTCACAACACAAAAAAGAGCATATCCTGCTGGAAATGTACCTACCGAGATGATGCGATTTCTTCTGTAAAAAGAGTCTGATTCAGAAATCGTCAGTGATATGATACAGCTAATTAAGGCATGCATGGTGTTAGCAGTTTCATTAGAGGGAATAATATTGCACAAGAAAAATAAGAAATCATTATGATGGATGTCCCAACATTACATTACATGTTAATGAAGTGTAAATGATCTAATTATTTTTGAAAGAACACAGATTCGATTAAACTGTCGGAATTAAATTGGAAAGGACAGTCTATTGTACTTTTTATGTACAGACAAGTTAGCGTTAATTAGGCACAATCTACAGGAACAAATGAGGCACGACCCTCGGTGAGCAATCATGGGTCCTTTGCTCTAGGCAGGTTTCATAAAGAATTATATTAGGGAAAAATTGTAAGTCAATTAGATACAGTGTTGTAACAGTGGGAGTGAAGATGAGGGAGAAGGAGGGAACCAGGGTCCCCACCCCTCGTGTTCTGATGTGTTTATGGCAGTTTCATCATGTGGATGGGGTCCATGTTAGTTTCATAAACCCTTATTCCACTGAGCAAAGGTGATTGATTTCTATTGTATGTTCTGGAATCTGCTCCAGGGACAGCAACTTTGGCTGGAGTTACTCTCAGAGGAGGGGATGTTAGTCATCATGGATGTCCCACTTGCTGGAATCCCAGTCAGGCTCCAATCTCTGGTTGCCTGTGGTCCCTATTAGTATGCCAGCAGACACTCTCTTCCATGACAGCACTGACTGGGACCCACCCCTATCTTTGTTAAGTTGGTAGGCAGGAGGAGAGGAGAGAAGCCATGGCCAGAGAAGATGCCAGCCTCACCACCACCAAGACAAACCTATTCAAAATAATTTAAACAGTTACGTCTTTTGGGCTAGGGGGATGTCTGAAGATCTCAGTTTGGCTCCCCAGCACTCATGTATAAAGCTGGGTGTGGTGGTGTGCATCTAATCCAGGGCTCAGGGGGTGAAAACAGGAAGACTCTGAAGCTCATTGGCCAGCCATTACTGGGGAGCTTCTGGTTCATTAAGAGAAGGACTGAGGAAGATGTCCCTCCTCAAGCTCTGCCTCACACAAACATGCTTACACATGATAAACACATGTGTGGTTCATACATATGAACATGTACACACATGCACATAATTGATCACTTTTTTGAGCATCCTGCTTGCAGCTTAGCCTCTATCCTGCTTTTCATGCTCAGAGAATTAGATTCTGAAGGACAAAACTCTGCTTTCACAGGGGTCTAAGCTTCTGGACTGTGGCAAGGCTGGAGCAGCTTGGACCCAGGATGTCCATGGAAAGATTCTGAGGCAAGCTCATCATGACTCACGTGGTGTTCTTAGATGGCTGGAACCCGTCACAGACCAGTGCTCACAGCTCACTCACCCCCTGACCAGTCTTCATTCCAAATCTCTACACGAGGAGTTCTGTTTCCACCATGAAGTGGTAAAACGATGAAACTAATTAATTGATTTAACTTCACTGACACCCAATGTGCAAAAAAATATGCTTAAGGTAAGTTAGATGATGGCTGTTCATCAATAATCCTCTCTATATTGCAACGTTTATTGCTGAGGAATGATCAACTGTCCCCATTCATTAAAGTAGCACATAGTTGTGCTATGCTCCATGAATATGTTTATTTCATACAAGGTCAATTGCATATTGTGTGTCTCTCTCCCCCCCCCCCGTTCCCGCAGGAGGGTCCACCGGGGGAAGAAAGGGAAGGGGCCATGGGCTTTTGGTGTGTAGGAACAAGAATATTTCCTTTTACACTCAGCTCCAAAACTTTAGGGTAATTATTAATAATTAGAATTTAGAGAAAAGCCCATACCAAGTGAGTTATTCAGTGTAATTTGCAGTTAACAATGGCTTCCTTTAGGAAACCTCAGGCGTCAGAAGAAGGAGTCATATGGCCTTTTTGTTTTAATTTCTGGCAGCCGAAAGGATCAAGACTTAGGAAAGCCATACAGAAGGGACCACACGCTTGAGCATTACCAGAAATTAAGAAAGCACACACATCAACAACAACAAAAAGCAATTTGTAAAATGCATGGAATTTAGGTTTAAAATATATTTGGATTCTGCTCAAACGGAACTCTCACAAAAGGTGCTCACAGCAAGCTGCACTTTTTGTTTTTAATTTTTTTTTGTTTATGCTAATAGTACCCCAGGCTGAAAATATCGAGAAAAAGTTTCCACGCTTGTGAGGACCTTCAGTTTCTGGAGCACAGATGACCCCTGGGCATTAAGTGATGAACAGCAGAGACCTGGTGCTAGCAAAGAGTGTCTAGTGATTACCAGGGACCAGTGCTGACCACGGATATGGGTGATGGTGTGGACACTGATGCTGACCACAGGCATGAGAGCTGCCCACAGGTGCTGAGCAGGGACACAGGCGCTGAGCACAGACACAGGTGCTACAGACAGACACAGACACAGGTGCTGAGCACAGACACAGACACAGGCGCTGAGCACAGACACAGGTGCTACAGACAGACACAGACACAGGTGCTGAGCACAGACACAGGTGCTGAGCATGGACACAGGTGCTGAGCATGGACACAGGTGCTGACGACAGGCATGAGTGCTATTCATGGACACAGGAGCTGAGAGTGGACACAGGTGCTACAGACAGACACAGACAGGATAAGACATAACCACATGTAACCCATTCTGAGATCGAACAGCTGCTTCTGATATCTGCAAGCACTAGGTGTGCAAATAGTACACACATATAATATACATGCCAGGCCAACACTCACACATAACAATTTTCAATAAAGAAAGCTTCCCATCAATTCAGCAGGAGGTCCCATGGGCCATCATGCATCAAGCATGGATTGGGTTTGGAGCAAATTTTGCAAGGAGGGTAAAGATGAACATAGGGGATGCAGGGTGGGCTGAGATGGGGCCTGGCCCAGTGCTGGAGCCAGGGGCATTATTGAGTGCAAGGCTTTGGTTAATGGGTTTGATGCCAGTGGGTGTTAGAGATGACCTAGGAAAGACAAGAGATGGCACAGCCCGTGGCCAGGCCAGATGTTGTGGCATATTACATTACCTAGACAAAGATGTATTACATTTGTTTATGGGTTGGAATATTACTTTAACTGTGTAAATGTGTGTGCATTTGTTTAACTATGTAAACATGTGTTGATGTTTCACCTTGCCTGCCAAAGATACCTGGAACAGCCAATACACAGGCAGAAGAAGGATGGGAGGGGCTGGCAGGCCAAGAGGGAAAAAAATAGAGACATTTATGCTGGAAAAGAGAGAAGAGAAGGAGGAGGGAATGAAGGAGAAAGAAAGGGCCACACCCAGGGTCTGCCAACCAGCTGGATGGAGTAGAACACACAGAAGGAAAGAAAAGTCAAAAGCCTTAAGACAAAACTTAGATGAGGAGAAACAGATTAATTTAAGTTATAAGAGCTAGTACGCAATGAGCCCAAGCTAAGGCCAAGCATTCACAACTAAGTATAATATTCCATGTTGTGATTTGGGAGCTGGTTGGTAGCCTAAAAGAAATAACCTTGTACATTTGGCAGTCCAATGTGTGGCCCGGATTTCTACATAGGGCCTGAGATAGTTGAAAAAAAAAAACAAGCCAGCATGTTAAGTAGAGACAAAAAGCTAAGTAAAAGCCTTCTATAGTGCAAGGTAGCAGCCACCTAGAGCTGGGGTGGTTAGATGAAGTAACCAGTTGAAGGCAGCTCTTGTCAGGCTTGGGGGCCCGAGTGGGGTAGAGACAGCCACCAAAGCCACAAGTGCAAAGCCACTTGACAGTTTAAAGTTTGTCTCATGCAGCTAGAAAAGGGTAGAGACACACAATACAGACAGATCCTGATTGGGGGGAGGGGAAACAAAAACAAAAACCCCCCAAAACCAAACCAAAACAAAAAAGCTCTAAACAAGTTACAGCAATGTCTTTTATAATATGTGTAGGCTCAAGAAAGAAAAGAAAATGGGTTATAGACAGTTAGAGAAAAAAGTAGTTTGTAAATAATAAAGTGAAATCTTTAAAGAAAGAGTAAAGTAATATAAAGGGAAAAAGCTATGTAAAGATGAAAATACATAAGGAGTCTGGGCCCTGTAGAGCGCTGTGTTAACTCTGAGGTCTCTGAATGCTGATGGGCAAAGACAGCTGCTGAAAGAAACGGGATTTTAAAAGGGACTGCTGAGTCAAACCAACCTAGGTTCCTTATGAATGCCTTAACTTTATAATTAAGCTGTATTGTGTTGGGAAAGAGGATAGATGTCCTTTTGTTTCCACAGGAAAAGAAAGGCTATGGATTCGTTCAAGGTTAATAGAGATCAGGATTGATTGGGGAAGACCTACTCAAAATTCTGGATACAGATATAAAGAAATAAACCCAGAAAAACTACTAGACAGGTGATGTGCATTTTACCTGCTCAAACATAAAACAAAACATCATCTTTGGTTGGCTTGTGTACAACACACAGTCCACACTTGTGTTAATGCAGGTATGCATGTTACCTTTGAAAGTGTGTGTGTTTCAGAGCAGGGGACCAGACACCAATGAAAACAGCTGGCCCAGGTGATCCAGCCTCTCAGAGTTCATCTGTTGTGGTTTCCTCAGAGTTCTGCATCCAGAACAGCTTCAAGGCTGCTGGCTGAGATGGTCCAGCCTCACAGACTATTTTAGCCAGGACTGCAGATACGCCTTGGGCTTTCCCATTGCACAGAGACTGGACAACAAATGTTATAACTAGTTTTCCAAGTCGACTAAAATTGACCACTATCCCATTTTCTCAGGTTCCCTAAGGATGCTTTATTTCACAGACAATAGGAAGCAGTCTAGGGAACACAATAGCCATATCCCCAAGAGGTGGGGTGAGTGGGTGTTGTTATTAGATGGGTTGTGGATGTTTGTCATTGTTTAAGGAGAACATAGGAATATAGGATAAAAGGAAACTATTAACTTTAAGTATTTTAGATTGGTATGGATTTTTGTATAATGGTTCAAATTTAAAGTTATTTTTGTTATACTGTATGCATGTTCTACTCTTGTTTGGGACATTGCGCTTATGTAGATCATTTTAAAATGTAATTCATAATTGAGAAATGTAGGTTAGTAGTCATCAATAATAATCAAACTTGAAGTGTTATTAGGTATCTTTTCAAGGATCAACAGATATATTTAGATAGATGAATGGTCTTCAAACCCTTCAAAGACCTACAGAATATGACATTTAAGATATTTAATAGCCCAAAGCATTTTTATGACAGTGAGACATGTCTGCTCCTGGAAATACAAATTTACTTCAGAGAAGATTATAGGCACTGAAAAACCTCCATTTGAAGTTTGCTTTCAATGTAGCAAAGCTGCCTAGTGGGCAAGAATCTGCCCTTGCCATGACTGCGGACAGTGTGCTGTACAAACTGGACAAGCAGGACACAAAGGAAAAAGATTGCTGACCTTTGCCAAGATAAGGTGGGGCAGTCCTTCAAAGGCTGCCAGATATTCTATGTCTCTAGGCTGAAGATGGATGCCCCAACATTGCAGAGCAATCTTGGGTGACTGTCCAGGCAGCCACATGTCTCTATTATTTCTATAGTTTTGGAAGTGGCTTGCACTGCATTTCCTGTTTACTCAGATAATAGCACTCACTTCTAGGGTCTTTGATGGAGTTGAAGGCTAGATAGTTATAGTTACAGCTTTTCTTAGTTAAGACAGAAGGTAAATTAGGTACAAGACTTTGGATTCACCAAGATAGGATAAATAATGGAGTATTTTCTCTGAATTTTCCAAATACAAATGGATTGGATATTGTATATGTAATTTGTTACTTAGTAATTGTCCTTATTGTATATAGTCTGACTATATACAATATATTTAAAGTTAAAACCGTTTTTATTTAGACAAAAGGAAGAAATGTTGTGGAAAATTACTTTTACTAGGCAAAGATGTGTTACATTTGTTTATGCTGCATTTGTTTAATTATGTAAAGATGTGCTGCTGTTTCATCTTGTCTGCCTAAGGCACCTGATTGGTCTAATAAAAAGCTGATCAATCAATAGCTAGGCAGGAGAGGGATAGATGGGCCTGGCGAGCAGAGAGAATGAATAGGAGGAGAAATCTAGGCTCAAAAAGAGATAATAAGGAGGAGAGAATGAGAGAGAAAAAGAGGGAGATGCCTGGGGCCTACCAGCCAGATAGTCACCAGCCAGACACAGAGTAGGACTTATATAATAATAATAATAATAATAATAATAATAATAATAATAATAATAAAGGTAAAAAGTCCTGAGGCAAAATATAGACGGAGAGAAATACCTTAAGTTATATGATCTATCAAGAAACAAATGTAACATAAGGCTGAGCATTCATTACTAATATTAAATCTCCATGCCATGATTTGTGAACTGGTTGGTGACCCAAAAGAAAGCCTGTGCAGCCAGGCTTAAGATGTGTGGTGGCAAAGAGTAGTTAGGGCTGGGGGCCTGACCAATGTATGGCACATGTACTCTGCTGTGCCGTGAATTCCCCTGTACAGCCTCATACATTCCCTTACAGCATTTCCTGTTGAAAGAGAACGGTGCCCTCTTCCCTTACAGCTTCCTGGTGAGAGACTTCAGCCAGACTTCCTCCTGCTCTCTGTGGACTGCACTTAGTAAACAAAATTCTTTGCCCAGAAATGTTTGTGAAACATTAGAAATATTAGAAATCACATCTAAAAATCTCCAGTTTCCGAGAGCAATAGTTAAAGGCAGTAGCCTGTGATGGGTGATGGCACATCTTGCCATGACAATCTTTGCTGGCCTAGAGAGCATCGTTTTCTGTTTTATAAAGGTAATTGTCTTGCTTCAAGATTATGAGAAATAGCATTTGGAAGCTCTGCAAAATGGCTACCACATTGGCAAAAATCATGCAACTTAAGTGTGTGTGCCAGGATATATATATAATCTGTGCAGTAAAATGTAAAGTATAGTATTTTGCCAGCAGCTAATAGTGCATTAGCAATCACTCTCTTGTTCCTCCCAGTCGGTTCATAGGATAATCAATTTCAGGTAATATTTATCAGGCTCGTATCGTATATATCAAAGACTCAACTAGGTTTTGAAAATTTCTCACAGTGGAGACACACAAAACATTCCCGCTCCAAGTACTCAAAAACGGTAAAAGCGACTGTTTAGCTGGGT
>JANBXA010000651.1:153825000-154015000 GCA_030556225.1 Cricetiscus sungorus
GCTAGATATCCTGGGCTCCAGTGTGTCCGGAAGTTAGACACGCCTGAGAGGAGCAGCCAGCTCATCTGCTACTGCTGCTTGTGTGAGCTTGCATAAAGTCAGTGGAGAGCAACGTGGTAATGCCTGGCAAAGCCGTTTTGACCTAGGCAGAGCATCTGTAGGAATTTATCATATGTGCATATAAACATATGTGAAAAGTGGTATGCAGGGGAGTTCAGTGTGTCGTTCTAACAGCCACGAGTAAACACAATGTACATTTCCACTGAGAGGCACACGGTTCATGCCATTCCCCTTCTATAGGATGTGTTTGTGGCTGTGAGAAGTCTAAGAGTTCAGAATGCATCTGTGATGGGAGATGTCATTCTGGAAATATGTTCCTCTTATTGGTAAATGAATAAAGCCCTGTCTGCCAATAGGAAAGCAAGATAGGCAGGACTAGGAGACAAGGAGGATTCTGGGAGATGTAGTAGAGAGGAATCAAGATGTAGGACATGGAGAAGTGGTCCTGACCTTCTCTCTGTTAAGGTAAGACCACATGGACACACTTAGATTGATAGAAGTGAGTTAATATTTAAGACAGAGCTAGCCAATAAGAAGCTCTAGCCATTGGCCAATAGCTTTATAATTAATAGAGTCTCTGTGTGTTATTTTGGGGCTGACAGGGCTGTGGGACCAGGCTGGCGGGACATACTGTTTCAGAGGATGCTCCCTTTCTCATCAACAGTCACTGTGTGGCCCCTATACTGACAATGACAATGAGTAGGAAGACTTGCTCTCTACTGGGTCTATGACCATCACTGGCCCCATGTGCTGGCACAGCACAGTCAGTGAGAATGAGTAGTGAATTTTGGTACTCTCGTGTCTTAGTTAAGGTTTCTATTTATGTGAAGAGACGCCAAGGCCATGGTAAACCTCATAAAGGAAAACACTTAATTGAGGCCATAGCTTATAATTTCAGAGGTTTAGTCCATTATCATCATGGTGGGGAGCATGTCGCGTTCAGGCAGACCTGGTGCTGGAGGAGTAGCGGAGGGTCCTATATCTTCTAGGCAACAGAAAGTCGACTGAGAGACTCTGGAAGGCATCCTCAGAACAGGAGACCTCAAAGCCCACCCACATGACACACTTCCTCCAGCAAGGTCATATCCCCTCCAACAAAGCCACGCCTCCTAATGTGTCACTCCCTATGAAATTATGGAGTTCAACTACATTCAGAACTACCACATATTGTGAAAGGGATCACTAGTTCCAGATGTGTCAGTTAGAGTCCTCCAGAAGTGTCGCAGAGGGCGGGGTCCATAATCACAAGTTCCTTCATTGCTCCGACTGTGAAAATTCACATAGTCTATGCTGAACAATTTGTTGGTGCCTTTAAAACTATAAACCTTCATATGCTTTGTCTTATTCAGATTACCTACATTAAATTGTCATGTGTATGTATTTACATATGTGAAATGACGTGTGGCTATTCATCCAGACATTGTTTAATGAAAAAAAGATTAAAATAAAGCACAGAGGAAGCTAGATGCACAGTTCATGGATCACGCCACGTAATATCCATGTACTGAGAGAGATCTCAAGTGATTCAGGTGAGTGAGAAGCTTACTGGAGAGGCTGAGAAATCCTACAAGGACCATGTACTGGCCGGTTTTGTGTGTCAACTTGACACAAATTACAGTCATCAGAGGAAGGAGCCTCAGCTGAGGAAACGCCTCCATGAGATCCAGCAGTAGGGCATTTTCTCATTTAGTGATCAGTGGGGGAGGACACAGCCCATGGTGGGTGGAGCCAACTCTGGGCTGCTGGTCCTGGGTTCTGTAAGAGCAGGCTGAGCAAGCCATGGGAAGCAAGCTGGTTAGCCGGTTTCGGCATCAGCTCCTGACTCAGGGATCCTGCCCTGTTTGGGTTCCTGTCCTGATTTCCTTTAGTGATAAACAGCAATGTAGAAGTGTAAGCCAAATAAAGCCTTTTCTCTCAAACTTGATTTTTTGGTCATGGTGTTTTGTTACAGTGATAAAAGCCCTAAGACAAGTTGGTATTGCTGTGACAGACTTGACCATGATTTGGGGAGGATTGTGGAAGGACTTTGGAAATTTGGCTAGAAGAGCCATTGGGAGTTAAGACCTCAGTGGGATGTTCTGTGGGATCGGGAAGATGATAATGTTGAGAGCAGTGCAGAGGATGGAGGCCTGGCTTGAGAAGTTTCAGAGGGAAGATTAGAGACTCTACCACAGCCTTTTGTTGTTTTGAATTAAGATCCTGTGGTTCTGGTTGGCTGGGGCTGAAGAATCAGCTGAGATTAACAAGATATCAGAGCTGCTAAAGTGGAGCTGCTTTGTGGGCTGGAGCTAAGACATTCATGGTGATTAAGAAGAGACCAGCATCACAGAGGTGAAACTTCTGGGAAGTGTTTCCTGAGAGCACAGAGAAGCTGTGTTCCAGACACGGCCATATCTGTACCTCATTGGCAGCAGGACTTGGTAACCTGTAAGCATCACCCAGGTGATACTGGTTCTGAAGGCTTGAAGGGGTCATGGAGAGCAGCTGAGCTTGTCACTGTGAGAGTGAGGAGAGGCCATTGGTGGAGGTGCAGCCTCAGTGGACCTTGAAGGTCCAGGATTGGAGGGGTCATGCAAAGAAGCTGAGGCTTGGCACCATGGACAGAGCCTAGGGGAGGCTCCTGGTGGAGGGCAGCCCAGTGGCAGCAAGGGAGCCCAGCATTTTGGGACGACCACCAAGAGCAGCAGATGTGGAGAGGAGTCAGCAGAGCCTAGAAGACAGCTGTGTGTGCTGCAGAGGGCGGAGAAGTGACCCAGGCCCTCGGAGGGTTCCGGAAGATCATGAATGAATCCCACATGATTGGACGTTGAGTTATTTATGCTGCTTGGTTTAGATTGTGATGGTGCCCTGGTTCTTCCCTCTTGGAGAAGATATTTAATTCAATTTGAAAATTTAGAGGAGCCACAGATGGAAGACTTGATTTTTTTATTTAGAAGAGATTGGATATTTTAAAGAGACTGAAATTTTTAATGTGTTTGAATTTGTAAAGACCATGGAACTTTAAAAACAATGGTTTTAATGTGAGATCTTGAGGGTGAACAATAATGGAAGGGATATGGCTTAATACCAATGTGTCTGTGTGTCAAGTAGCATTGACACAAGGACGTGGTCTATGGTGGGCAGGGCCATCTCTGGGCTGGTGGTCCTGGGTGTGGCCATCCCTGGGCTGGTGGTCCTGGGTTCTATAAGAAAGCAGGCTGAGCAAGCCAGTAAGCAGCACCCTTCATGGCTTCTGCATCAGCTCCTGCCCTCAGGATCCTGCCCTGTGATGGGAGATGTTATTCTCCCATTATATATTTCTCATACTGGTTAATGAATAAAGCACTGTGGCCAATGGGGAAGCAAGATAGGCGGGACTAGGAGACAAGGAGGAAAGAGGAAGAAGTAAGGAGGAGTCAAGATGGAGAGCCCTGAGAGGTAGAATGCCAGTGCCACTCTGGCCAGTAAGATGAGCCACATGGAAATAATTAGAATAGTAGAAATGGGTTAATAATTAAGACAGAGCTAGTCCATAAGCAATGATAGTAACTGGCCAGCAGGATTGTATCAAATACAGAGTCTGTGTGTCTTATTGGGGGCTGGCGTGGTGGCAGGACCAGGCTGGCAGCAGTTGGGGGGGGCGTGCTTGTAACAGCCCTGTTTGAGGTCCTGCCCTGAATTCCTTCAGTGATGAACAGCAATGCTGATGTGTAAGCCAAATAAACCCTTTCCTCCCCAACTTGCTTTTTGGCTGTGGTGTTTTGTCTCAGTAATAGAAATCCTAACTAAGACAGACCACCTGCTCACTAAGAATCCAGGGAGACACAGAGCTGGACACTGACCTGGTAACCAACCCTCTCCCTCCTCCCTCCCTCCTTCCCTCCCTCCTTCCCTCCCTCCCTCCCTCCCTCCCTCCCTCCCTCCCTCCCTCCCTCCCTCCCTCCCCCCCTCTCTCTGGGCTGATGGCCACTTGCGAGTCTACAGCACTGTAGCTATGTGCCCTAAGGAGAGCCTAGTGTAACAGATTTCTGGTGTCTGATGTCAGAGCCCCTGGGAAGACAAGCTTGTGGCTTGAGCTGTGTGGCACTTTGTTAGAGCAGCAGAAGGGCGTGCAGGGCTCCCAGGACTGCTCAGTCCCTGGTGAGCACATGCATCTGTGTGACCCTGGTGTCCCTCTAGTGACTTGGTGCCAGGGTGATGCCAACAGGTAGGCTCTGGCCAGCTCAGTGATGTCCCAGAGTGCCACCCTCTGAGACATCAGGGAGACGTTTGGAAGCGCTCAGAGGACATCCTTCCATCCACCTTCTGGGTTATTGATGCAGCGTGCCTGAGCCAGCCTCTTCCTCACACAGAAGTGGATATGGTGCTTCCTGGCCCCTAAGCTGAGCCTTGCGAATATGATCCCTCCTTTCATTTTATTGTCATCTGCTGTGGGCTGGCGGCCAAGGAGGATCTGCCGAGGAGCAGCATGCTCACGCCCTGCTGGCCGCCACAGCCCTGGCTGTGCCTTGTGGGGGTCACACTCCCTGTTAAAGACAAGAGATCTATTACACATGGGCCTCTCCTGAGATGATGGGGGGCTTGTCTGGGGCTTCTGAGGCAACCTGTGTGCCAGCCAGTGTCCAGTTAATGAGGCCCCCAGGACCGGAGTGAACCCCCCACAACACTGTCTTTTACTCTGTCTGGACCGTGTGGCTCCAGGGATGACGGAAGCTGGCAGAGACAAGTGTGATGCTGGGACAGTGGGCTTAGGAGCCGATGTGCTCTTGATGTCTGTTACGGGAGCGCTGGTTCCCCGATCTCCAGTTTGTCTCAGGTAGATGGGTTCTTGTGATGATTAATATTAACTGCCAACTTAACAGGATCATGGGACAGGTCTCTTGTGGCATGTCCATGAGGGATTGGTTAGATTACTGAGTGGGAACGCCCACTTTAACCGTAGGTGGTACCGGGCCCCGGGCTGGCGATCTGGGCTGTGTACAAAGGGAAAACTCAGTGGCAGCTTTTATCATTCTTTTTATGTACCATACTCCCGTGCTGTTGCAGTGTGGTTTCTAGCTGTCTGTAGCTCCTGCCACCATGACTTCATCACATACGTGATGAACCCCTTCCCCTCTTAGTTTGTCTAATATGTCAAACAATCTGTCTTCCATTATCACAGTGAACCTTCCTGCTTACTCGTCTCCAAGGGACGTGAAATAGTCCCTATCACTTCACCATGCCACCGGCCCCTTGCTGCTTTGTTCATGTGGAAGTCTGGAAGTTTCACAGGTGCCCTGTGATGCTATCTACATTCCACAGATGATGGTCTGTGAGCTGTTTCTGGGCAGAGTATTTAGTGCTGGTCAGCGGGCCACCAAGGCATTCATGTAGATAGGGCCTAGACTCTTGGAAACCCAGCCTTTGCAGCCTGAAGATCAGCCTGGGGAGGGCCCTAAGGGTGAGTACAGAGAGGAGGGATGCAGCCCCCACCCCTGTTATTGACCATGGTCCCCCATAAGCAGAGCCTCTGGTGTAGACCTATCCACAGTTTAACAGGGAGACAGGATTCCCCCACACACATTAGAGCATGCTAATCTGTATACCTGTGAGAAGATTGTTTATCCACGTACACACACATACACCCACACACCCGCTGTTTCACAGGCAGGTTTCATTTACATGTGCTACAGAATGTGTTAATCTGTGTACCTATGGGATGATCACACTCTCTCTCTCTCTCTCTCTCTCTCTCTCTCTCTCTCTCTCTCTCTCTCTCTCTCTCTCTCACACACACACACACACACACATCTCTCCTGTAGGAACTTCTTTGTGATGCAGTAGGAGTTTCCATTGACAGGGACACGGCACTGGCACTGTCATTTCCAGGCTGGCACTGGAAGTTGTGTCTGCTTAATATACAGGAGACTTCTCCAAAGTCACTGCCACATCACTATGACAGTTTGGGGCTCGGGTACTTCCGTGTCTTGTTACCATGAGGGGTTGAGGGGTCTCGCCATCTGTGACAATGTGTTCCCGTCTTGCTTGTGAGGGATTCCAGGGACCCCGGGGGATCATTTTCTGCCCCTTTTCTTGAGTAGATGCATGCATGCAAGAAGGAAGCAGGGTGTCCTGCCATGGCTCGCTGAAAGAAGCGGGAACTTGGATATAGCTTGAGACACCAGTGAAGGAGTCTAGAGGACATCAGGCTTCTTTGTGTTCTGATGTGTGTGGAAGCTGGATCTCACACAGGTGTGTGGGAACCCTGGCTTCGAGACCTGCGGAACCACAGTTTTGGCACCTCAGCTCTCTATAGCTGCTAAACCCATGTTGCCAGCCCAAGGCAAACAGGCAGGACCTGAGTGGAAGCACCAGAGGAGGCAGCAGCTCCCATCCTTCTCCGTCACTCGGTGGGGACGTATTTCCCCCACCCGTGCTGGCCTTGTGCAGGTAACCATAGCAGCTGTGAGTCCATAAGAGTGACAGCCATGTCACATCCGGAAGACCACAACACCCCTTCCCACCCTCAGGATCTCACATTATTTCCTGTGTACATGTGAATAAATACTAGAGTTTACTTCTCTTGAGGTTTTAGGATTATTGGCTTAAAAGGTTATAGTAATGGGGGAAGGTGAAATATGCGTCGAGGGTCTGAGACTCCAGTCAACCCAACGACACTTTAACCGTAGAGCTCCTTCTCCTGGGTGTCGTCTACTGCAAGAGGACTCTTCTCTGACCCGGATGAAAGCAGCACAGGTTTCTGGGTAGAAACATAAATGTTTAGAAAGAAGGTTGACAGCATGGGCATTTAGTGAAATGACCATAGCAGTTTCTACCTTAGAGCCTATTACCTGCCCCCTCCCGGGATGTCTTCAGCGGTAGAGTTTGGCCATGCCGTTATGGAAGGTTTAGTCTGTGGTGCTTTGGAGCCCTCTGGGTGTCCCTGACCTCACATAAAGGTGTCCATGACTTGCACTGTGATTTTTATTTAGGAACCTGTGCGTTTTGGGGATGTCTACCATTGCACATGCATGCAGGGTGATTCCACTCAAACTCTTTTCACTTATCAAATTGTGTCTTGGAATTAGATCAGTAACTAGCTGGTTCCCACGGGGCTTTTCCATACATCCGTGCAGGCAGCCTGGGCAGTGCTATATGAGCGGAGAAAGAGGTGGGCCTGCTTAGGAGACAGGGTTCTTTACTTCTGCAAATAGATTTGTTAGTTATAAGTCCAGCAAACCTAGCAAGGGCACTACTGTCACCTCAAAGCCTCCAAGAGGGCTGGTTCCAATCGCTCTCACAGCACAGTGATGTCAGTTACACCCTAGGCTTTGACTCGATGGATGGTAGAATAAGATCCTCGAAAGCTCAGGGGCCAAGGCTGGGAGGCCGAAGCATTGTGGACAGTGGAGAGAATGGGCCATGCTTCTTCCTCAGAACCTGGTCTATGAGTTTGGAGTAGACCCTTGAGGCTCTCTTGCCTGCCCTAGGGAGGGGGCCCTACTTCGTGGTGGTTTCAAATCTCAGTGCGATGTGTAGGTTGGGCAGGAGCAGTGGCCATTTCCACATGATGAAACAAAGTCTATTTTCCCCCAAGTTTCCATAGGTAAGATCTGAAGGAAGTTGCCCTGGGCCTTGGGTTCCAGATCTCTGGCAGCCACAAGAGACCGTGGACGGTCCTCCTTTGCTGTCCTCCAACGATATTTCTGTGTGTGTTCTCCATGTTTGGCCGAACTGAAGCCAGGAGGCTCAGGGAAGGTGCTGCTATCTTGTCATGTTCTGGGAGCGGGTGGTGGAACAGAGCAGTCAGGGGTAGCAGCAAGCCAAGGGAATACCCCCGTGGGTACCCTACTGACCCCTCATTCTGAGAACACTGCCCGGTCATTCAATCCCGTGCAATCTTAGATGGACCATGTTCGTATGTGTTTTGTGGACATGAGGCTTGGCCACAATGAGCTTCTTGTCATGGCTGAACCACTGTGCTGGATTCTTCCTATGAAAGAGTCTGCCTAGGGCTACAGTGTCACCAAAGAACCCGCTGGGTAAATTAGCCCAGGGAAGGCCATGGAAATCACGTGTGATGAAGAACAGGCCAGGTCTGAGGTGACCGCCAGGAGAAGTGATGACGAAACAGTAAATTATTTGAGAGTGTCATTCCAAGCTGTTTTTGTGCCTTGACAGTTTGCTGCTGGGGCTCATTCTACCCCAGAGCAGCCTAGACAAGGACTTCAGACAGGGATTCGGCGGCTTGGAAAGGGATTCAGACAGGGATTCAGTGGACGGGGAAGCCTGTGCAAGTGGATCCTGGAAGATGAAGTGAAGGGTATGAAATGTCTGGACCATCACAAGAGGGCCCTGGACTCCCGTAGCTGCGTCTTGTGGGTGTTAGCTACTGACCTGTCATCTGGGAGAGCAGTGTGCACTGTCAACCCCCAACCCATCTCCCCTGCCTCCCACATCCTCATTCCTATGTGTCACTCAAAGGGGTTTTTCATGATTAGGAAAGGCCCATTCATCTGATAAGGGACACCAGCTTTCATATGGGAGACAGGCAAATTAACTCAGCCCCATGCCAAGAGAGGGATTTTCCGAGCCTTGGGGTCTTCCTGTGAGTGCGAGGGAGTGGTATTCTGGGAGGTTCTCTCTGTCTTCATTTTTCTGTGTTCTCTAGAGCCTTAGACACGTTAGAGTGCTGGAGTTCTGAGCTGAGAACCTGAGTGGGAGAACAGCTGTTCTAAGAACACAGTAAAAGCCAAAACAAGGAATGCGCTCACTTTCTACCTAGTCCTAGTTCCTGCCGGAGAAAAGGGAAGTGCTGGACTTAGATTCCAGAGCGGTTCCAGAAGAACCTTCCAAACTCAGGTCCTGGGACCAGAGGGGTGGGGCTCAGCTTATTCAGCAAGGGAGTAGGGAGGTGATTGCAGGAGGCCGAGGAGGAGACGGAGCCTTCTGGCCCTGGTAGGAAGCATGCATGGTCTCTACAGGCTTTGACGGTCTCAGTGGCATCACTGAGAAGTTCAGGTTCACAAGCTGCACATCCGCTGCACATCCGGAGAACCCCCTGTAACCTTGTGACCCCTGCTTATTCATAATGGAGGCACGTTTGTTCCGACCTGAGGGTTCGGTTTACATGCCACCAGAATGGCCAAGGACTGTCGCTGTCCCCCCGCCACTGTCCACGAGAAATAAGAGAACAAGACACCTAGTGTGGTGAGATATCAGTTATGATTTATTAAAGCTTTCCTGAGGGTTCAGAAAGCAAAGCTAGCCACAAGTCATAGAGGTCAGGCAGAGGTGATACATACCTTTAAACCCAGGACACAGGAGATGAACAGGACTCGAGTTCACGGCCAAAAGCAAGTTACACGAAACTGATCCTAAAGAGAAACAGCTCACACAAAGGTGAGCTCAGCACTCGGTATCACACGCCTTTAATCCCAGCGCTGGGGAGGTATGAAAGGAAGAAGCAAAGGCTTTCCAGCCAGGTTGAGGAGAGAGGGCACTGTGGCCTGGGGTTTGGTGGAGAGTGACAGGACAGCCCTTTCAGCCTGAGGTAAGAGCCCAATATCTGTCTCTGGGCTTCTATTTCTCATGACGTTTTGAAATGGCTTCTCTGTCTCCTTGGGTGAGGGCAGCAGTGTGTGTGACCACCGGGGCTTGCTCTGCCCATGCCAGCTCACAATATACTTGTTTGTCCCCTGAGAAGCACTTTCTGGGTGTGGGGACACAAAGCTATGCTCCTTAACACCCCTGGGACAATTAACGCCACTGTCTTTGAGTCTTTGAGATATCCCAAGGGAACGGGGGGGGGGGGGTTCGCTCTGCTCTGGTTGATGAAGATGACGCTGCAACAGTAAATTTTCACACTGTAGTACAATTTGGCTCAGTCCACTTTAGTCATGGCGTTTAAACAATGAAAGCTGGGCACAGACTGACTGATGCCAAAATTAGTCAGTCCCGAGGAGGAAGGGCTACGAGCCGATTAAATCCTTTTCCCAGAGGAGGAAAGGGAGCAAGGGAGGGCGGGGAGTGCGTAAGCGACAGAAGCCAGAGCCTCACGACATCCGCAGGGGGGGGGAATTCTCCTCCCCTCCTCCCCATATCTTTGGGACACCCAGGATGGGGCTGCTGGGAGGTGATGCTGAGATCAGAAGTAGCATTTGTGCTTAGACTTGGCCTGGGAGCTGGCTCTTCCAGAGGGTAAATGGGTTCAGTCCCCCTAAACTGTTGGTAGCTTCCTCATCTCTAAAATGGGGTCTTCTGTAATCACAGCATCAAGGCTACGGCGAGATCTGAACACCGTGGTTATGCAAAGTATAAATAAATGGAAGGATGTGTAAGGGACATGCGTGCTCTGTGGGAGCCACTGACCCACAGCCCAGTCAAACCACATGTCCTTTGACTTTCTGCCACCATTGATACTCTCATCCATTCAAATCAGATCACCGTTGACATTTCATCTTCCTGGAGCCTGCCGGAAGCCTCTCCAGATACTGCTCATGCGCCAGGGGATGGCATGCCGCTTTCGAAGTAGATGTCACATCTTGTACCCGAGGGTGGATACGCACCAGAGAAGATGTGCCCGAGGCCACACACCATTGTACTTACTGTGTGAAAAAGTCATCTCCCAGAGCCATGAGCCAACTTACTGCCAGCCACGGTGCGTGCCTGTCCACACTTAGCTTTGCCAATCTGTTGCCTCCTGTGCCAACTCCTGGCCTCTCGGACAAACGGCTTGGCCTTGTGCCGGCTAAGGATTGCAGAGGTAGCTGGGCAGCTTTCACGCACGTGGCTTGGTGTTTTCTTGTCTCTGTGCGGTTCTCATCACCCTGCTTATCTTCTGATGTTCTCCACTGGGTCTTTGGCTCCTGTCTTACAGGAGTTCTCCAGCTGCTGTTTGGGAGGGAAGTCTCTGTTTGTGCCTCTAGAGAGGCCTGACTTAGAGTATAAATATTTTGTCACTTGGGAGTCACTTTTAGGGTGACCCAGGTCCTCTGTGCTCTGGGACAAACACAGCCTTGTACATACTCACCACATCAGGGAAGGATTTTGGGTGCCCAGCGAAAGAAAGAGGCAGGCGGATCTCTATAGTGTGACAAAAGTATATTTATGGGGCTTGCACACCCCAAATAGCTTTGAGATGGTTTCCTGATGCCATTCAAAGCTGTAGTAACAGAATGCCCTTTTGTCGTGTGCCTGGATTTCCAAAAACACAAAACAAACAAACAAATGATAATGGAGAAAACCAAACTTCATTGGCACACACAAAGTTTAGGGAGCAACATCAACCCTGGGAAAAATCTGGAAGGGCCTAGGGTTACAGGAGATATTCATCCCCTCCTCACACTGACTTTTTTCTTTTCTTTCTTTTTTTGCTTTTTCCTTTCTTTCTTTCTTTTCTTTTCTTCTTCTTCTTTTTTTTTTTTGGTACAATCCTGTGTTGTGCTCAAAACAAAAATCTGAGAATACTTCTTAAAGGAGAAAACAGAGCTCAAGCCAGGCCATACATCTGTGAGTTTTGAAACAAAGGTTTGTTTGTGTGCCCCAATCACTCTGCCCGGGAAAGCAGACCCTTCCTTGCAAACCTTTCCAGGGAAACACTCTAAACCAACATCCTGGTATAAATTTGCAAAACGCAATACAGGCCTGATTGTTTTTGGAGTGGATGCCGGCCGCATACGAATAGCTCTTTCTGAAACGTAATGTTCTTTGCACGGCTCAATGGCTAATGTACAATAAATCAACAAAAGAGCGCTTCAATAAAGCTATTGGGCAGCAGCAAGGCCACTGTTATTTTATCTTTTTACAGTATTTAATTGGAAGGTCTTTCCTGAAACTTTAGCCAGCCTTCAAATTACTAGACTCCACATAAGGAGAGTGTGATAAGGGAATTTTTTTTCCAGGATTTTTTTTTTCCTTACAAGAGAGCAAGTTTTTGCAGAGGGAGAATAAAGTTACAAGTGTCTAGCGTTTTGCTGAGAGAGAATGAAATTAGATGCTGAATGGAGCGGATAGGAAGGCTGGGAAAATGCGGAGCTGGCAGGACTGCCAGGTCAGCCCGGAGCCCCCACTGTCCGCCCTGCACCAGGTGTCCGGCATTCAAATGATACTATTATTCATAGACCAAGCAGAGTATTAAACTCCCCCCAATCATTTGCAACTGAATAAAGATATAATCCTGGAAATATAACTCTCCATTACGAGTCCCCATCAGCAACACAAGAGCTCCATTGTAAAGGAGTTATGTATATTTATCAAGTTAAAAAAAATAGTTGTCTTAGTGCTTCCATGTTAATAGAAAACTTTTATAGCCCCGGTTTAGAACTAGTTATGCATAGAGCGTCTATTATTCTTTGGCAAACTCTTTAACTTTGACAGTGGGTGCGGATACATGAATAGTCTCTGGCTGCGGGTTGCATAGCTTCTTCTTGGCTAGCCTGGGCTGCCTGCAAGTGGGTGTACACTTTCAGTGAGTCTCACAAGGGATTCAGGCGTCGAGCCCCCCCCCACTCCGCCCCCTCCTCCCCCCCGCCACACAGGGCTTGGCTACCTTTCCCAATCATCCGAGCATTCAGCTTACCCCTGGGCAGGTGCAGCTGTCTTTGATCCTCTCATTCAGCCTCACAGGCCAGGATTGGCCTTGGTGTCCAGTGGCCGGGCAATTCCTCTACAAACTCTTACGGTCTCCCAAGGGGACTTGGCCGGTGGGTCAGAGTGGTCAGGGTGTTGCCTGCCTTCTGCTTCACCCACAGAACCTCAGAGCTCCCTTCAGAACAGCTCTAGGGAGAGAGGAAGCCAGGACAGAGCACAGCTGGAGGGCTCTCTCTTCTGTTTCACAAGACCTTCTCACTTTTCACACGCAGCAGTGACCCACAGCACAGTGGTGTGAAGCTGTGACCCCGTCAGGGGTGCTTTTGTGGCTGCGCTCAGTCTGTCTGGAGGTGGCTTGGCACTGGGCTGTTCCGTCTGGATTCACACCCTGAGTGGGCCGCCTGGTGACTCTTGGTTGGGTGGAATGTGCCTGCGTTCTGGATGGCACAGTCAAGAAAAAGACCTTGGGTGCAGAGGCAAACAGAAGGGGCTCTGTGGGTCTGAACCCATACTGTAGCAGACTCGTGAATTGGGCCCAGGCTCCCCCCTCTGCCCCTTCTTCTCCCTCCCTTCCCTCCCTCTCTCTCCCCGTCCTTCCTGTCTATTCTTCTTTGCCCCTCTGACACCCTCCCTGCAGTGTGGATCAGATTCATTCTCATCCACAGTTCTAGCCTGTACCGTGACCACAGCTGTATGGGGTGCTTTCGAGCATGGCCACACCTCAGATGAGGAAGTTTGGGGGTTGGTTCTGCATAATGGTCCTCTAGGGGCAAGGCGACCACAGCCACAGACAGGCCCAAAGGGAATGTGTTCTGTGGAGAGGAAGACAGAGATACACTGACACTCTCATGTGCCAAAGCACCCCAGAGGTGTCCAAAGGCCATCTACGTCCGTCGAGGAGGAGTCTTCAGGGATAAAGATATCTGCTGTGGCGTTCAGGTTCCTGGCTAGGTCGGTGCATCAAGTCTGCCATGATGTTTACTTGAACAACCCTAACAGATGGTCCTGGATCAGGAGTTCAAAGCCATTCTCACACACAAAGCGAGTTTGAAGACAGACTGGGCTCCATGGGACTCTGGCTCAAATAGTAACAAAAGTCCCAAACATTGCCCAACCCCTTCAAATACTGCTAACTGTTCCTTCGTTCATGACCCCCTGCCTGCCGTAACTCTTGAGATATCCCAAGCCCACCCTGAGTGCCAGAGCATTTGGAGGAAGAATAATTTTTTTGGGGGGTGGGGTGGGGTAATCTCTGTTTAAATTTTGAAATTGAACTGATGCTGATTGAGAAAAATTCATGAAAACTTGGGTAATATGTTTCACATTATATGGGGGTGTGTGAGCAAACAGAACCTGGAGGAAATAGGGTTTGTGTGTGTGTGTGTGTGTGTGTGTGTGTGTGTGTGTGTGTGTGTGTGTGTGTGTTAGATTTGATCAAGATGTGTACTCACCGGAGGGAGGGAGCAGAATTGAATGAAAGCATAATCTCGTGACAATGCTTGGGAGTGAACCCCCAGAAGGCACCCCCTTTTCTAATTATACAGCTACAGAGATAGAGAGCACCCTCTGTCAGTACAGGACATGGATCTCACAAGAGGGTTGTATGCCCTGCAAGGACAGTTCATCAATAAGGCTATCCCACCTTCAGTGGCCAGCTCAAGGGAAAGGGTCTTCACTTCTGCCATTTTCTTATTGAGCTCTTGTATTAGGAGCTATTTCCCCTGGACTTCTAAATATGAAAAAGTTCTCCCTGACAGGCTCAAAAGAGCCAGTGAGGCAGGCATCCTCATCTTCTACTATTTTGGGATATCCTGAAGCACCAGCTTCTGGGGACTGGCATATGTCTATAGTTGGTCTAGCTGAGGAGACTCATATGAGTAATCATTGCGGGGCACACACAGCAATGGTATACACTGTTAGATCCTTACTGGAATGTTCTGACCCTGTGAGGATGCATCTACCCCAACATGGACACACCCTTACTCTACACGGACACACCCTTACTCTACAGGACATACCCTTATTACATGGACACACCCTTACTCTACACGGACACACTCTTACTCTACAGGACACAGCCTTACTACACAGACACACCCTTACTACACGGACATACTCTTACTCTACAGGACACAGCCTTACTACACAGACACACCCTTACTACACGGACATACTCTTACTCTACAGGACACAGCCTTACTACACAGACACACCCTTACTACACGGACACACTCTTACTCTACATGGACACACCCTTACTCTACATGGACACACCCTTACTCTACACGGACACACCCTTACTCTACAGGACATACCCTTATTACATGGACACACCCTTACTCTACACGGACACACCCTTACTACACAGACACACCCTTACTCTACAGGACACACCCTTACTACACAGACACACCCTTACTACACGGACACACCCTTACTACACGGACATACTCTACAGGACACAGCCTTACTACACAGACACACCCTTACTACACGGACACACTCTTACTCTACAGGACACAGCCTTACTACACAGACACACCCTTACTACACGGACACACTCTTACTCTACATGGACACACCCTTACTCTACATGGACTCACCCTTACTCTACACGGACACACCCTTACTACACAGACACACCCTTACTCTACAGGACACACCCTTACTACACAGACACACCCTTACTACACGGACACACCCTTACTACACGGACACACCCTTACTCTACACGGACACACCCTTACTACACGGACACACCCTTACTACACAGACACACCCTTACTCTACAGGACACACCCTTACTACACGGACACACCCTTACTCTACATGGACACACCCTTACTCTACACGGACACACCCTTACTACACGGACACGCCCTTACTACACAGACACACCCTTACTACACAGACACACCCTTACTCTACACGGACACACCCTTACTACACGGACACACCCTTACTCTACATGGACACACCCTTACTCTACAGGACACACCCTTACTACACGGACACACCCTTACTCTACAGGACACACCCTTACTACACGGGCACACCCTTACTACACGGACACACCCTTACTCTACATGGACACACCCTTACTCTACAGGACACACCCTTACTACACGGACACACCCTTACTCTACAGGACACACCCTTACTACACGGGCACACCCTTACTACACAGACACACCCTTACTCTACATGGACTCACCCTTACTCTACACGGACACACCCTTACTACACAGACACACCCTTACTACACAGACACACCCTTACTACACGGACACACCCTTACTCTACATGGACACACCCTTACTCTACACGGACACACCCTTACTACACGGACACACCCTTACTACAGGGACACACCCTTACTCTACAGGGCACACCCTTACTCTACATAGTCACACACTCTTCCTCTTCAGGGAAACACCCTAGATGGCCATAGTGTTTGTTGAGGCTGGGCAGTCTGTGGGCCCCGCCTCTGATGGGCGGGACGTATAATCACTAAGTCAGGCCTTACCTGGCTGGGCGGAGACTGGGTTATGCAATCCCCACTGCCCAAGCTACCTGGCCACAGAGACTGGGTTACGCATGCGCAAGCTCCCCTTTTAAAGCAAGCGCGCCAAGTGTCCCTCTCTCTCTTGCTCTCTCTTGTCCCTCTTGTCCCTCTTGTCCCTCTCATCTCCCTCTCTCTTGCTTCCCTCTCTCGCTCTCTCTGGGGCCCCCTTTATCTCTCTCTCTCCCCGCTTTCCTCTCCCCTCTCTCAATAAACTCCACGTGGGCGCTCAATCTCGTGTTTGTGTTTCTTAGGCCATAGCAGCTGCATCACAGCAGCTGCAAAACAATAACATTGGTGCCAGAAACCCGGTCGGGCTCTCCCCGAGGACTCGGCAGCTACCTGCTGGCGGGCAGCTAGCCAGAGACACTTGGGGACCCTGATTTTGATCCAGAGGCCCACTTTCATCCACCCGTTCGCTGGAAATACCATCCCACATCGGCTTCAATTAGGTAAGGTACCCTTTTTTAAAAAACTATTCTTCAACCCTTTCCTTAGGGCGGGTACATTCCTCAAGGGTGGAAGACGTGCCGCCCAGGGTGGTACATCTGTCTCGGACTGCTGAGTCCTCCGGCCTCTGTTGGCTCTGGCAACGTTTTCGAGCTGACGAGCTTCGAATAACGCTCTGCCATTCTCTGATTATTGCGTGGCCACACTCTTGGGCTGACGAGCTCCAAGACTGATTGGTCACGTCTCACTCCACCCATGGGGAATAAACCGACCAAGGAAATACCTCCCACCACTCCACTGGGATGCCTAATAGAAAATTTAAAACCCTTTCACTTAATGCCACTTGTTAAGGCACCCAGACTTATTTACCTATGTACTGAAAAGTGGCCTAGATATCCCCTAGAAAACAATTCAAATTGGCTGCATAATGGCTTTCTAGATCCCAATATCTTACGGGATCTTTCAAATTACTGCCAGCGAACAGGTAAATGGAAGGAGTTTTTTCTACCTCTCTGCTACACAATCTCTTTTCCTAAACTTGTTTTTGTTCTCTTCCTGCCGCTCTAAAACTCTCCTGCCCGCCACAGTTGCAGCCCATCTCAGTAGTGAGCGGGGCTGAGGTAGCATCTACTCAAGATACTCTGAGAGTTTTTCATTTTTCCCCACGAATGAGGCTTGTGGATTTTGTGCTGGGCCTAGCACCACTCATGCTGACTGGTGCATTCGTTTCGTTTCTCAGACCCAGGAGGGGTCTCTCGGGTTTTATACCCTAGCACTGCCCTTAGACTGGTACATACTTTGCTCAGACCTACGGTGGTCTCTTTGGAAGTTGTACCCCTTGGACTCCGGTGTCCTTTTAGTTTCACAAAGCCGTCTGCCTCACTCGTGGAGAGAAAAAGCCAACAACATTATATCTCAAAACTTTGTAATTTCTGCCAGCTGTTGGGAAGGGATTTATGGAAGCCGCCATCTTGACCATGTGGCCTGCTAAGCCCTCCCCCCTCCGTGGTTCTTTAATCTGCTACACCTGTAATTCATTTACCTGTTGCCTTTTATTCTTTGTCTCTAATTTCTTTTTTCACTGACTATGTTGTATCTATACATGTAATTTAATTTTAACTTTATACAAAAATAAGCTAAATCTATACAACTTAAATTCAACTGTACTAAGTCAAATATTTCTAAATTATTATGTGTCTTTAAATGATGGTAAACATTTAAGGTTATAAATGTCTATTTCAAACTAACAAAATATTTATGCCACCCAGTCATTCCTCTAAGCTGTTTATAAAGGTTAAGCCTCCATTATCAAAGGGAGATTTTCTCTACCTCTTTGTCCTTTGCAAGTGTATGTCTTACCTACTAAGTTAAAACCAGTTAGAGTCAGGCTGGAGGGCTCTGAGTGTAACATCTCTCCACAGCCTCTCAGCTTGGATCCAGTTTTCCAGACAGATTAATTACAGGGATAAAGCCTTACCTAGCCACCTATATGCTTAAGGCAGGTAACTTTAGACAAATTTTGTATACTAAACAGACAGCCCTCAAATGCTCAGAGATCTAGAGAATATGGCATTTAAAATGCTTCATTAAAAAGCTTTTATAACAGAGAGACAGGCCAGCTGCTGGCACCACCCATTTCCTCCAAGAAGATTGATGGACACCGAAGAAGCTCTACCCACGAAAGTGGCAACGGTAGCCACTGAGCAATCCTGCCTTTCATCTCAACTGCTGCAAAGGGCTCTAAGGACCGTGGACAAAAGGGCAGTGGAATCGACTTTCTCCACGTTGCTTGGGCCAACGGTAGGTAAGTCTTCCAAAAGCTCCTAATCCACAGGTCGTGTGCCATCAGCAGAAGGCAGATGTCCTTAAAGCCTCTGACCTCAACAACTGTGGAGGACCTGGGGGTGGTAGTCTATGCTGCCAGCTAGTGAGTCTCTGTTACTCTCTCATCATTCAGGTAGAATTTTATCCTTCTCAAGAACTCTGATGCTTTTGACGACTGGTAGTTTTGTCAGCTTAAATCAGCAGCCACTGTTCCAATTGTTACAAAACCTATTTCAGAAATGGATATTTTAAGGTTGCTACTGTTTATAGTCTTAACATTAATCAATAAAGTTTTAATGAGCTACTAATCCAATTCTGACAGAGTACTAAACACCATACTATGCCAGTATACGATCATAACTGTAACTATTAGCTCAAAATTAAGGTGCTTTTCATTGTGTAAAAATCTGTCAGTTGTATTTGTTAATTCTTTCAGCCAAACCATTTCTAACATGAGTATGCTGCTAATGTGTCTTAATATTTATGTTTTCACAAACTCAAAGGATTCTTGTAAGTTCCGGGAAGCCAAATTGGACCCATCTAAACAGGTCAGATTCACTCCAAATAAATATTACTCTACTTCTTCCTGGCCTCGGGACTTCTTCCCTTGTCCTGAGACCCCCTTGGGAACTTCTCCCCCCACCTTACATTTCTCCTATTTAAGTACTAAGACCTAAAAAGAAAAACCTAACCTTGTCCTCTGCTCTGCTAACATCTCCCCAGGTCTCAGAGAGACGCCAGAGTTCCATACAGTCAGGACTGAGATGAAACAACCAGCTACCAGGACTTGGCAGCACCCCAGCTTTCTCGAATTCCCCAAAAGATGATCAACGCCCCAAGTCAGCAGGAAGCAGTCTTGAGAACTCAACGCCCTTATTCCCTGACCTGCCACGCCCAAACCCCATTTTTTAATAACAACAAGAGGTGGGAATGTTAGAAACCTGCAGACTCACCCTGTTGGGCCATGCCCAACCCCCACCTTTTTAATAGTAATAAGAGGTGGGAATGTTGAGGCTGGGCAGTCTGTGGGCCCCGCCTCTGATGGGCGGGACGTATAATCACTAAGTCAGGCCTTACCTGGCTGGGCGGAGACTGGGTTATGCAATCCCCACTGCCCAAGCTACCTGGCCACAGAGACTGGGTTACGCATGCGCAAGCTCCCCTTTTAAAGCAAGCGCGCCAAGTGTCCCTCTCTCTCTTGCTCTCTCTTGTCCCTCTTGTCCCTCTTGTCCCTCTTGTCCCTCTCATCTCCCTCTCTCTTGCTTCCCTCTCTCGCTCTCTCTGGGGCCCCCTTTATCTCTCTCTCTCCCCGCTTTCCTCTCCCCTCTCTCAATAAACTCCACGTGGGCGCTCAATCTCGTGTTTGTGTTTCTTAGGCCATAGCAGCTGCATCACAGCAGCTGCAAAACAATAACAGTGTTGATGTACATGTGGACACATTCTTGTTGAGTGTGGTCATATCCTCATTGTATGTGTTCACACTCTTCCACTCCAAGGAAATGCCCTTGGTCTATGTGGTCACGCTCTTGCTCTACAATGACACACTTATCACATTGCTCTACATGGCCACACCTGTGAGGATACCCTTGGTCTACAAAGAAATGCCCCATGTCCACACCCTCATTGTTCATGGTCACACCCTTGCTCTACATAGCTGTATCCTTATTCTGCATGAGCACACCCTTCTACAGATGGTGACACCATTCATATTGGCTTAGTTTTGACTTAATGATCACACCTTTAAACTACATGGTGTGACTTGACATCTCTTGCAGATACTCTTTACTCTGTTGGCCGATTCAACACACACACACACACACACACACACACACACACACACACACATACGAAATAGCTATATTTTCTCTTTGGATAGGTTTGCTTTGAAACTATGTGGCAGTATGTCACAGCCAATCGGAGTAAAAAACTCACATTTTTGTGTGTGATAAAGCTAGTATGCAGGGCACTTGGACCATTGCAACCATTGTGGTTCTACCTCTGAGATGTCATCGTTATCAGGGCTGCTGTACCACAAGGAGTTTGGGGTATCCTTCATTAGGAGATTGCACTACTAACACCTCCTCAAGGTCAAGGATGCATGGCAGAAGCTCATAGCACACCTCAGGTGGTCCTTCCTTCCTTCCTTCCTTCCTTCCTTCCTTCCTTCCTTTCTTTCTTCCTTCCTTTCTTTCTTTCTTCCTTTCTTCCCTTCTCCCCTCCCTCCCTTCCTCCTTCCCTCCTTATGTCAATCCTTCCACCTCTACCTCCTTCTTACTTCCCTTCCACTATTGTTACCAATGAACTCAAAAGGTAAAGACTGTTAAAACTTTGTGTTACTTTAAAACCCACCAGTTAGAGCTGTTACACTCAAAACTGTTATGAATATGATATGTACTACTGTCTATGTGGCATAATACCACAGCACATCTCACTGCCAGAGTGATTTGCCCACTAGATACAGTAACATTAGGCAGTAGGGTTAGTTTGCAGGCGAATTGTTTCTTCCATCAGTGTACAAGAGAAAGCAGGACTCACAAGCCCCCATTACATTCTAAGTGCCGACTCTTAGTCTCACATATCTCCCCCGGGTCCTTGCCTCTGGGTAGCTGGCATTTTCCAATCATCTCTAGAACAGGGTGTTGGACTGTATCTGAGATAGAAGCCAGGATTTCGCTTTGCTCTAATTAGCAGGTAAATTAAATTTAATCCTGATAGCATTATGGGGAGGCCACAATTATCCCCATGCATCTAGGGAGACCCTTGTTTGCCTTTGAGTAGAATTTAAACTCTAGTCTGAGAGAGGCGCCTCTCTGTTATTCCAAGTCACCTCCCTGCCTGGGATGTCCAAGTGCACAGGTGCCTGTAAGGATTGCTGATTTATGCAAACATTAACTGCATAAAATCCAGGATGCATGTATGGTGACTGGTGACAACATCTGATAAGTTGGAAGGGACAGGTAAAAACTTTGGCAAGGTAGAGAAGCTGAGTCATGGTTAACATACTAAGTAATCCACAGATTGCTCTATTTATCAACTTTGTATCGACATTGTAAAACAGCCGGGGCTGACAATTTATACAGTCTGTGGAGTTCATAGCTTGGAGGCTGACATTCCATACCACGTGATGTGAGCCTGGTGAGGGCCCGTGGCCACATCATATTATGGTGGCTGGCACACAGCTGAAAAAGGGCTGGTGAGCATCACAGGGTGAGACCGGAAGCCGCGAACCAGGGATGGGCCAGCTTCCTTCATTTGTAACAACTCTCATGTGAGGACTGATCAGGTTCCAGAACTGTCCAAACCCTCCCAAGGGTGATGAACTTCCTCCCATATCCCACAAGCCTCCGTGCAGAGGCCCCGCCCACTCCAGGCTCGAGGCCCCGCCCACTCCAGAGTCCACCTTCTGAAGACCCCTCGCCTTCCATCACTGGCACTTGGAGACGGAGCACAGTGCAGGGACGCCTAGTATAAGCCATCTCCAGCCAGCTCTGCTGATGTCTCCATCCTGATCTATTATCCGCATCTTGAAGCTCCCTGTGAACTCCTCAGTGGCGTCCGCCTCCCTTTGCCCAAGCCAGGCTCTCTTAGCTAGGCACGGCTTTCAGAGAAGACTTTTCAGTTGCCCAGTGGTTTGGATGTAATCCCTCAATTCCACCTGAACTGAAAACGCTTAACCATCCGTTCCTTTCCTCTAGCCACAGAGAAGAAAAATGACTTGGCCACATATGATAGGAAGTAAGCTTATCAATTTGAAAAATGGAACCAGCAAATACATTTATTATGATCTCAGCTCCTAGCTTTACTGCAAAGAACCATTTCACAAGCCCTTTATGGCACTAAGTACACAATGAAGAATTTCCTGATCATTTTGACCACACACACACACACACACAGTGAGTGAATTTTTAACAGGCCTTGGAAATCCAACAATCTTGCATAGGGATATAGAGGAGAAAAATTTCTGCATTTCATTATCTGCTACTGCAAATTAAAACCTAATATATTTGGATGACATGCCGCCAGTGGGTAAATTTTTCCCCAGAAGCTTCTCTTCTTGATTGTGTTATTTCAAAACAATGGGAAGTGCTCTAATTAGGTCAAGTGCCCTGTCCAGGTAGGCAAGACAGTACAGTTTGGGTGTCTGTAGCTACACAGCTGGCTGATACTGTGTCTATCTACACAGCTGGATGGTACTGTGTCTTCAGCATGTCTGTCTGGGTACTGTGTCTGTCTATCTACACAGCTGGCTGGTACTGTGTTTGTATACACAGCTGGCTGGTGCTGTGTGTTCAGCATGTCTGTCTGGGTACTGTGTCTGTCTATCTACACAGCTGGCTGGTACTCTGTCTATCTACATAGCTGGCTGGTACTTCATCTACACAGCTGGCTGGTACTGTACCTTTGCATCTTTCTTCTGGACTAAGAAGATTGGGAATCAGAGCTCACTTTGCACTTTGAATGATGTTCTTGCTAAACTCTGCTCTCTTACTGTTCAGATACTCAATCTCTGGGCTTTCCTCCTCACCCCATCACCTACACTTTCTCTAGTTTGTGGAATGAGAGTCTGTTAGGAATGCTATCTTTGACATTACTGCTTATACAAGAAGTACTTTTGTTGTCAACAGGGATAGTAACTCCCCACCAAAATGGGTGCTTTCTGCCGCGGATGTGTTTGGCCAGCCCTGCCTACTCACGGTGGTCCCCACTTGAGAGCTCTCTGCTTACTGTTCTGTGTCCTCACAGCCCAGTTTCAATAAAGCAGGCAGGTGCAAGGCTTAGAAGTTACTGGTTATTTATGGCTTTTCCGATACTTTGTGGGTTTAGCTGGTGAGAAAATTTTTTGCTCCACCCACACAGACAAAACCCAACCAACCGTCTGGTCTGATTAAATTCAATTGTCACATGAGTGGATGGCAGGCAGGGGAAAAATTATGGAATCTCAGCGCCCATGCCATGGCAACTGGGCAAACAGCTTGCTGAAAGGACATGGATAATGGGAATGGCAGTATTTCTCTGTGTGTCTTCTCTCCTGACAGTTTTATACTCACATCTGCCCTGTTTCCAGTGTGGGCATTGGGCCACCAGGGTGCCACCTTGTGCTTAGAGATACCCACTCTTCTCACTTGCTCTACAAGCTGCCTAGAAGGCTACATGAGGTCCAGGACACACACACACACACACACACACACACTCAGAGGACATGGACATGGACACAGACATGGAAAGCTCACCTTAGAAGTGACAGAAGATGGACTAATGCAGGCAAGGTCACTGCCATTATCCATTTGCATGAACCCAATGCACATGCCATTGCTTTTAATTTGGTAAGATGACACAGTGTCAAAGGCCACACAAGGCTCAGGACTTAATGCAAGGCAAGGTAAGAGACCAGGGTGTGATTCAAGGCTATACAAGCGGCCAGGACTCGGGAGTTTGGGCCCAAAGAGAAAATCTGAAAACCGCACAGGCTCTGGCCGGAAGTGTTTGTGAGTTACTGTTCTGATCTGAGGAAAATATTGGAAAGCAAATACACAATCTTTCCAGCCCAAGGAGAAAACCATATGTTCGGTTATTTGAAACACACTCTTCCTTCTGTGAACCTTCAGGGACTAGTATCCTGTAGAATTTTTTTCGTGGTTCTTCCCTCTTAAAAGCCTCTTGGTCATCAGGATCAGTGGGGGATGAGATGGAGCAGGGTTCCGCAGGGTTCCGGGCAGCCAGGGACAAAGGAAGGAGTACCCGAGTTAAGAACTGCAGTACCACGGACAGCAGCAACTCCCCGTAAGGTGAGGTACATGGATTCCCATCTGCTTTCAATTCCTTTGGAATCTACTGATTGGTGGCAGGGATTCTGTGATATCTATCTATCTGTCTATCTATCTATCTATCTATCTATCTATCTATCTATCTATCTATCTATCTATCATCTATCTGTCCATCTATCTATCATCTATCTATCTATCTATCTATCTATCATCTATCTATCTATCAATCATCTATCTATCTATCTACCTATCTATCATCTATCTATCTATCTATCTATCTATCTATCTATCTATCTATCATCTATCTATCTATCCATCCATCCATCTATCATCTATCTATCTATCTATCTATCTATCTATCTATCTATCTATCGTCTATCTATCATCTATCTATCTATCTATCATCTATCTATCTATCTATCTATCTATCTATCTATCTATCTATCGTCTATCTATCATCTATCTATCTATCATCTATCTATCTATCTATCTATCTATCTATCTATCTATCTATCATCTATCTATCTATCGTCTATCTATCGATCATCTATCATCTATCTATCTATCTATCTATCTATCTATCTATCTATCATCTATCGTCTATCTATCGATCATCTATCTATCATCTATCTATCTATCTATCTATCTATCTATCTATCTATCTATCGTCTATCTGTCGATCATCTATCGATCATCTATCATCTATCTATTATCTATCTATCTATCATCTATCTATGTATCTATCTAAGTAACTAACTAAAGGCTTACAATATATAGGCATGTGTTAGTAGATGTCTGTAAGTCTCAACTCTGCCAGGCACTTTGTTGAGTATCAGTTTGTCTGTATGCCCCATTTCTGCCTTTTTTCTAATGTCTAAGTTGGCTCATCATGTGAGTTTGTTTTTTTAGAGTGTTACTAACAGACAAGATCACTATTTATTTATATCCTGCCTTTGTATCTAGAGGCCTTGTTACAGGTGCTGTGGTCCTCACCCTCCTAATCTGCTCACTGTACTCTCACAGCACAGACTGGCGTTTCCCAGGGCAGTCACAGGGGCATTGAGGAGCCTTCATACTTGTCACATGGAGAGCCGTGTCTGTATTTGACACATGCGCCACTGACAGTATCTGCCCTGCTCCCCCAGTAAAGCCAGCTCCTTCTTCAAGTCTCCTGCTCCAGCCTGGACTCTGTCTGCAGCCTAGGTGTGTGTGCCTGCCAGGATTTGGGCATTTGGCCTGCTACTACCGATGTTTCTAGGACAGCAGGATGTATAGCAATCAGTTGTTCTATCAGGATGTTAAATTTTTCAAGTCTTGGCAGGGAAAGTGATGGAACAGCTTTGCAATGTGAACCTATGGAGAGCGTTGCTGTCTTGAAAAGCAACATGGTTTTATCTACAGTCTGCATCTGCTTCACAGAAGGAAGACAGTCACTGTGGGACTTCCATTCTTAAAAACACGAGGACTCTGGAACAGTGTTTGGTGGTCACTGACCAAAAGCCTGTGACAGCAGATCTTTTACAAGATGGGAAGTAAATGGAGGAAACCCCATTCCTTCTGGCAAACAGTACCCACGATTCTGTTCATCCTTGAGGTTTTCCTCGAACAATTCACTGCTCTTGAGTTCTCATTTTTCCGCAAGTCATAGCCTTGGCTTAAGGAGAAGATGGCAGTTCTGGTAACTATAGTCTTCATACAAATAAAATAGCTAGAGCCTGGCATAATCATTCTAGGAAACATCCTGAGACCAGGGTCATCATATTTTCAACACGGTGAAACCCAGCTTTAGGATAACATTTCACAAAACAACCAGAACATCTGTTGGTTCTGTAGTGCTTGCCCCAAAACCTGAGGTCACTCAGAAAACACACCAACCAAAACATTGCTCTGTCACCTTTTCAAGCAAGGAAATGCAGAACATATGCTCAATTTAATGTGTCAGAACTGGGCAAAATGCATACTCAGGCACACTAATCATGTTTTTACGCGGGAAAGCTTAGCTGTCAAGGAAATTGTGAATAGCAGATTGCATAATTTTATGAGACCGACAACTTCCGAAGGGCCGCGATCTGCTCCCAGGAGCTTTAGTGGGCTCCGAAACCAAGTCACACACATAATTGAGCCTACCAGCTGTATCAAGGACACATCTGTGGTATTCTGTCCACAGAACACCTTGTCCCCTTCTGTACTGGTCCCTTGGGCTTCTAAATCTTCATTTCTGTCCCTGAGGCACCAGATTTCTTAATGTTGCTTGCCTCATAGCTTCCTGTCCGGGGTACTCAGTACTTGAAACCCTGCCCTAGCTCTCTGCTCAGGCCTACTCCTGGATTGATTCTCCCAGTTGGGTTTTGGCTTGGTCAGAGCTTCAATTCTTATCTGGACTGAACTGAACTTTTTCCCTACAGCCTCCAGTTCAGGAGGCAGAGTTTCAAGAAGCAGCCCAGAGGCTCTCTGGTTGGCATGTTCCAGTCATGAGGACGGCTGATGGTGACATGTTTCCGGGGGGCTTGAGAACTTAGCTCAGCTGTTGGCAGGACTTTCACAGGGGTGGGCTCTGTGCTCCTGATTCTCAATGCACTCTTGGTAGACTGGCACTCACTCTCTCTAATACTTGTCACCCTGTCCGAAACTTTAAATAACCCAAAGAACAAGCAAGTGTATTGTGTCCTGATGGGGCTTTCATTTGCTCTATTGTTTTGTAGTTTATAATGGGAAATCTCCATGCTTCCTTGCAGCTCCCAGGCATCTGCAAACACAGGAAAGGTCTTGATTTGGTGATGGGTTCATGAAGATATTTGTTATTTTTACAAAGGTAGAGAACACTCAATTTTCACTTGACATCCTCTTGGTGAGGGAGTGTCTTGTGAAATGTCACCCCAAACTCACGGGCATTGACAGATGGCCGGGCTGCTGCCCACATCTGTTTCTCTCTCATTCCCGGGATTCATAGTGTTTAAGATCCACTGGGCTTCATGGCTTCTTTGTAAGACTGCCTTTGGATTCACGAGTGACTTCAGGAGCATAGTCCACATTTTCTTTTAAAATTTCTTCTATAGTTACATAAGCAATTACACAATACTTAGGCATAGATACACACTTGCACACATACATTTTCTTGTTGCACCACAAAAGTAAGAGGATAGAGTCTTGCTGGACCCACTCTGCCCTCTCTACATGGTTTGAGCATAAGCTGGTCCATAAAACTTTAGGGTCTAAAAGAGAACAGCATGGAGCCAAACTGGATTTGCATGGCATGTGCATCCCATGCATATAAAGTTCTCACATACGCCTTTTTAAAAAAGCACAACAGACATACAGACAGACACACACACACACACACACACACACACACACACACACACCACAGGCAGAGTGAGAGAGCAAGAGGAAAGAGAGGGGGAGAAATAGTTCATTTGTTGTTTTATTGAGAGACAGAGTATTTCTATGTAGCCCAGGCTGATTTCAAACTGATGGCTCTCCTGCCTCATCCTCCAGAGTACCAGGATCATAGGTACACAGCACCATTCTGCCTGAGTAACTTCATCTCTCTGTCTATCTATCTATCTATCTATCTATCTATCTATCTATCTATCTACCTACCTATCTATCTGCCAGCCATCTGACTATCCATCTATATTTAAACCCCATGTTAGCCCTCATTTCCTGAGGATGGAACTCTGCACTCCTCTATGAATAAGGAAATAGAAGGTGCGGGAACCAGAATCCAAGGATGACTTCTGAGGCTGAGGAAGAAGATCCTGGGGTGTGGGATGCAGAGAGACTCTCTGTCCTGGCCTGGCTAGGGATAACCTGGGGCACAGGGCACACAGACTTAGACTGTCCCTGTCCTGGCCTTAGGCACCAGCTCTTTCCAACAGATGAGCTGCAGTGAGCAAAGTTTGTCTGTTTTCAAACCATGGATGTTGAAATTCTTATTTCTTTATTAACAAGCAATTCAGAGAGATGCTTTTCCAAAGTTCCCACACTAAATAGACCCAGGAAAAGCAATTTACATCTCCCTCACTGCTCCAGAGAACTTTTTTTTTTTTTTTTTGTAATTTATACTAAGCCCCTTAGAATGTCATATTGGCCTTTTATTAGTAACCTTGACAATATGATTAGACTCCAAAAAATGTACTTGTTAGTGAATAGCTTTCATTCTCTTAACTTTAAAGAGGCTACTGAGCTATGACCAAAGCAGGCTTTATTTTTAAGACTTTTTGCAACACAAAAGCACAGATGGTAATAAACTATATGTTTAGATCAAGCAATCAATTAAACATATCTGCTAACAGTTAAATACATGTGCCAGTGCTATAGATTTATTTTTAACCGACTAATGCCATAATTTGGGCAGAACTCTAACTTCCATTTTCTGAATTAGAGTTGACTTTGAATTATAATTACAGACATGAATTTGTTAAAACATAGAGTAAATGTTTGTCCTCTTAAATGTTATTTCCTCTTTATGGTATATTGAGTCCCATTTAGATTTTGTTATTGCTGCAAATAGTATAAAGATAAGTTGCTAAAGTTAAAGTAATTGAGACAAATCTTTGCTTATTTTTTTTTTATTAAAAGAACACAATGAAATCATTAGCGGCATTAATCGAAAGGCATTTGGACGGCATTGATTAAGCCTGAGGGACAAACAGCTTACCCCATCCCACAAACAGCAGCAGTGATAACAAAAGACGGAAAAGGAAAAGCGAAACCCAGTGCAAGCAAGCAAAGGGGCAGAAAGACCAACTTGAGAGGAGTCGTCCCAGTTGTCAACAGAGCTAACAAACAGAAATCAAAGGCTGCAAGTGTGACCTCCCCAGGGGCCCGTGGTGAAGCCCCACTGTCTTGCTGCACCCCGTGTCCCGCCCTGCCCATGTGTTATTTAAATGCTGATGATCTCGCTTGTGGTGATTTCAATGAGCCACAGCAGACATATAATGTTTCCTGTTTTAATAGGTGCAAAGTGAGTTATTGTCACAAAGCAGATATGAAAAAAGACGTGAAAAGAGGGCCCTGCCTAATCCCTGTAATGCGGGCGTGTGAGGGTGCTAACATGGTCACCTGAATTATGCATGGCTATTGTGTTCAGATATCATAAATCGGTGCCTGAATACACTCCAAATCATTTTCAGTCCGTGAACATTTATATACAGAGCTCTTGAGCACTGAAAAGACAATTAGTCATATTTGTATGCCGGAATTAATTGAGAATGAGAAGCGGGAGGCAGAAAAAGAGAACAAAGAATGCTTTTTGTCAGTTCTTCCGACTGACAGGGATAATTAGATATATGAAATTGAAATTCCTCAGCAGGGGGCTTCTGTTGACAATGAATTTCCTTTTGATTCCATTCTGTTATTCTTTTATGCTGTCATCTGTGGCAATTTGTTATTCAGCTTGAAGCTTAAAAAAACCAAAGCATTCCGCTTTTATGAGTAGATGATGTCAGTTTGTACACTGCTGGGAAATAGATATTAAATGTAATCTTTAAACTAAAAAAAAAAGAAGAAGAAGAAAAGACATAAAATAAAAATCAGTTAAAGAGACAGTGTGCTGTTTACCAGGCTGCAGGAAGAAACTTCCGAAGCAGCAACTAGAACTTGCCTGAAGTTGTTGAAGCCATTTTAATCTGCTACAGCGCCGCCAAGCCTTTCTTTCTGGCGACTGCGCCTCTGTGCCGCAGCGAGGACGAGCGAGCCGCTCTGTGCGTGCTGCTAAGGGGACAAGAACATTATCTTGCTGAGACTTTTGGTGTGCCTCTGCCAGGGATGCACACGGTCTCAGTCTCTTGTTCTCAGCCATCCAAATCAAATGCTACTGATGGAGTATGTATTCCCCCACAGGAGTTGAAAGAAAGCCTTATGCCCCCTCTGCATGTCTGTCCAGCCTCACTGGCGAACCTGACTTTGAATGTCACACATTAGAGCTTAAAGAAGGAGGAGGAGGAGCCTCCTGCAGAGCATCAGTACACAAGGTCACTCCAACACACCTTTGTGTTGGTGAGATAAGACACTTCCCTTAACTTTAGCAAATTGTAGGTAAGACTTTCAGACAACTGAGTTATTCTCCTTCCCTCGTGAAGAGAGAGTGAAATAGTTTCAGAATGGAACAACACCAGGGGTAAGAACCTCTCCAAGTTCATGTCTGCAGCCCTTTCTTGTGATGGTCATTGTCATCTCACCCTTTAACCATCTCCCCTTACACACACGCACACGCACAGGCACGCACGCGCATGCACGCACGCGCACGCACGCACCCTAGCCGTGTTCCTTCTTCCAAAGCGTGCATACCAGGAATTGGGCATCAAACGCACCGTGTTTGTTCTTGGGTGTGAAATGAGGCTCATGCTAGTCCTTGAGGTCATCTTTTGCGCCTGCTTCCCAGAAAGCAACAGCTGAACCCACTGAAGTACAGACTCATGGCCCTCTCTCTATAATTGCTGGGTGCCAGCAATTATACAGGTTGATCTCATTTCCAGCAGAAAGTTGGGATTACTGATTCCTGGAGGGGCCTGCACTGGGAGACTTCTCTTGGCAGTTGGGAGGCTGGGGAGGCAGAGATGCTATGAGTGGATTACTTTGTCTTTGACACAGTGACAGCTGCAGGAGACGGGCACAAGTGTGAGGATGAATCAGAGCACAGGCTAAGAGGTGCCTGGATGCCACCTGTAGATGAAAACATCCGCTTTGTGTGCCTGCAGGCCTTAGATCCCCAGCAAACGAAGCTCTTTTGCAAATGCACTCTTTTGCAGTGCTCCCTCATTTTACCGCCATGGCGACAGGGACAGCGACCTTCCGATGGAATGTCTGCTGCTCTTTCTGGGCACGCCTTCACATACGCTGAGCCCCCTTCGTGACTGAGCCTGCTTTTCCTCTCCCTTCCCTCTCGCAGTGTTCCTCTTTGCCGGGAATCTCTGTCCCTGTGTTCCCATCTCATCTATTCAGGCTCCTCCGCATTTGGAAGGTTCGTTCCCCAAAACGAACGTTCCCTAATTAAAATCAGCACCCTGGAGACAGAATCAAAAGGGGCAGCAACACAAAAATCTAATTTCCGTCAAAAACAAAAATCTCATGAGGTGTTGGCCAACACTGCATTCCAGCTTACTACTGTGCGTGTAAATATATCGTGTGGAAACACACTTGGAGAGCGGCGACACTGAGTGTCGAGGGCCTTATTTAACTAAGGACACATTTGACACAAATGTAAGGAAAGGAGGCCAAAAATTAAAAAAGTGAAAATAAAAAAGGAATGGTCACCCGCTGACTTAAGAAGTAGTCAGGACAGGGTACGCAGCAGCTCTCAGACCCTCTGGAAGAGTATTCAACAGATTCCAAGCTGAGTACAAGCCATGGCTTTTTTTTTTTTTTTTTTTTTTTTTTTGTAATAGGACTGAACTGCACTGAAGGTTGATGGTGTGGTTGCAAATGTCCCTCTTTACTGTTAGTCCCTGTAGCTGGGATTTCCGAAAAGCTGTGGGAGGCAGCCTTGCGATGTCTTGTTGGGTGTTGACCTGGGGAGATAGCCCAGGGGGTATCTCCTGTAAGCCACGGGATGCACACTGGGAACCCTTGTCAGGGTTTCCAGTTGATGCTTCAGTGGGGACCCAGATTGCTCGTCCCTGCAGAGCTGAGCTTCAGGGTCTCAGCCCCTGGAGATTATTGCAAGATGCAAAGACTTTCTGGAAAACTGGGGGTTGAGTTCAATGTTCCCTCAAGGAACTTATACTTGTTAGAACATTGGTTTTTAGACTAAAAGTCACCTGCAGGTTTGTTAACTATCCAGCTTGATTCCTGATAAAGTGCTTTGAGATCCAACATGGCATTCCTGCAGATCTGACTTCCTCAGAGAGAACAATTTAATACACTTAACCTACATAGACATTGCTACATAGTAAAATTATAATAGTATTTTAATGGCGGTAGCATCTCTCCATCATCTATCTATGCTCCTCTATTTCACCATCTGTCTACAGTCTATCATGCATGGATCCATAATCTATGTACTTATAAGTGTATGTATGTCTCCATCATGTACTATGATATGTTAATCCACTTATTATTTATGTGTATCTCTCTATTAGCTATCTTTCTGGTGTCTCTCTAGTTATTGTCTACCTATCTTATCATTTATCTAGCTGTCTTATATCTATCACCAGTTCATCATTATTTTTATCCATTTATTAAATGTTATTAACTTATTATATTCACATATGTGTGCATGTATATATATATATGTGTGTGTGTGTGTGTGTGTGTGTGTGTGTGTGTGTGTATGTGTGTGTGTATAATCTCACCTGTGTATTCACTCTACCTGCACCACATATTTCCCTCTTTTCCCCTCCCCCCTGCCATCTACCTTCATTCTCTCTGTTGCCTATTCTCCTTCCATGTGTTTTCATGCTGTGGGCAATGCACAAACCTAGTCTCGAAGGAAGCTAATGGTGTGCAGGAAGGGGGTAACCATCATTCTTCAGCTGACCCAATGGTTCGCACTGCAGCCCCTGGCTTTGGGGTTCTCACTGCTCTTAGCCACCGCTCTCTGTGTGGGAAACAGATGGATAGTTTCATCATGTCTTGGCCACAGGGGTTAAATATAATTCACAAAAGGCTGGGATGGGTTAGATCAATATTTAAGAAAATTACTTACAAAATTTGAATGTGTTCATAATTTACATCTTAAATGAAAACAAATTCAAAATAAATTAAAAAACAAAACCAAAACTAAAAACCAAACCAAACCAAACCAAAAAAAAAAAAAAAAAAAAAAAAAAAAACCATAAGGGAAGGCTGGGCTATGGAATTACAAGAAGCCATTAAAAATATTTTTACCTTGGAAAGATCTTAGAATGTGACATAATTTCTAAAGTTGAATACTTTCTAGAAGTTGAATAATAAATTCAGCATAATTTGGCCGAAAATAAATGCTGATCTAATAAGAAATATTTATGATCCATGTCATAGCCCAAAGGCTGAGTCCCTCATTATGTAAAGAGCACCTACACATCTAACACTCAAGAGGGCGCATACTCAATGAATTAATAGGCACAAGACAGGACTATTTCATAGAAATGCAGGTGACTCTTAGACACACAAAAGGTATCCAACTTCATGCCTTTTTAAAAATAACTTAACCACTTTGTTTACTTTGTTCTAGTGGAGACAGCCCCACATAGCCTAGACCCTACAAAGTTTGACTTTGAACTCCTAATGCTCCTGACTCTTGTCTCCTAAGCACTGAGATGACAAGTGTGTCACCATGGTCGTTCCAGTTAGGGGTTCAGCCTCATTTTTAATGAACGAGCTTCACATGGCGATGACGCTTAGCTGAGACAGAGAGAGATGTGCAAGCTTGCTGACTCACCGATGTGCAGGCCGGTGTGAACATGGAGTGTGAATTGTCTCAGACTGTTGGAACAGCCTCAGAAGACTTACCTGAAGGGCACACACACTCCTGCGCTCAGCGCCATGCTTTCAGAAATGTTTCTCCCAGTCACGCCCACCAGGGAAGTGATGCTTGTGAAATTAAGTTTGCCAAGGAATGGATGCCTCTCCCCAGGGTCCCGGTAAGTGCTCCCTGGTGCCATGCGTGGGATCAAATCCTTTATTATTTATGTGCCTCCACAAGGGACAATCCACAGCTCAACCAAAGGACAAGGGTGTATGGTTGCCAGGGCATAATCTCTTGGATACCGCTGAAGACAAGGCAAGGTAAGAGTGGGAAGACGCCCTGCCAAGTTAAGTACAAACCATAGACAACTAAAGAGAAATCCACCTCCTGCTCGCAGGGTGTCCCTGGGCCACCTGTGAGGTCACATGATCCAATCCTCTCCCTTCGGCTCTCCTGGAAGAGAGAAGCCTTGCACAGGGCATGGGAACTGCACACTTGGCTCCTGTTTCTTTTGAAATCTGGAAGTGAGCTGTCCTTTGGTTTTATTTATTTCTTAATTTGAGAGATATCAATTTCATTTTCTGTGTGAGTATTGTGCTTGCTTACTTGTATGTCTGCACCCCATACGTGTGCTTGGTGCCTGTGGAATTCAGAAGGGGCCAATGGATTCCCCGGACCTGGAGAGCAAGTGCTTCCCATTGCTGAGCTGTCTTTCCAGCCCGGTGACCGGAAATCAGCCACATGCAGTTCCGAGGGCTTGTAGGTCCCCATAACAAAGAGTGGCATTCCTGAGACCCTTCCAGGCTGGGGTGTGTGGATATAAACAAATGCAGGGTCATGACAAGTAAGCAAAACGAATTTGTTCATTTGTATCAAAGAATTTTTAAAAGTCTTATGGCTGAGCTCTCTTCTAAAAGAGTTCCACCAGTTAACACAAGTGTTTCCCATCTGAGTGTCTGCTATACTTGCTTTAAGGGATAAAAGTTTTACATCAACGAAGACAGTTACATGAATGTCACGTTTTCTTCCGTTTGTGCATTCTGGATTCTATTGAGACACATAAATTGTGTGCGGGTATAGGACATGAAGATAGAGTCATGGCTGTCTGAGGCAACAAGGAATAACTGTGGCAGGAAGGAAGGTTGTGGATGCATACGGGCAAAGTACGCAATACGCTGGAATAAACATGTTCTCATGACACACGCGTGTGCAATGAATAGAAACAACAGCGCTGTATTAAAAATGAAACCACTTCTGCCCTTCCCGATGTTTACTAGTTCCAGGAAATGCATGCATCCTTTCCACTTCAGGATGTTCAGGGTTCCCAGCCTCGGGGGCATGAATTTTGACACGGCGTAGGGGACTCGGAGCTTCACGTCTTCCTGGGCAGTCTCAATGTTTGGGAGATAGACATGGTTTTCACTCCAGCTTTACCCTTTCTGCCCTTCACCTAGGAGGGAGTGTAGCAAAGCACTAGGGTGAGTCAGACACAAGATTCAGGGCGCAGGAAGAGGTCCCAGTCTGCACGCTCACCTCACCCCATTCCCACAGCCAGTTGTGTGCAGTGCCCCTCACAGGCAAAGGACTTTGCATTTACCGAAGGAACAAGTGGGCTCCCTCATTTGCGGGGCGCTCTGACCCAGCATCCCCGGCTCCTGTCCTTGCTCCATGCCACCGAGAGTGTATTACTAAGTGGAGCCTGCTGCGTTCTCTGTGCAAAGGAATACCTTTCCTGCTTGTCTCCCCCAGGGGACAGTTACTAGGGTTCCTGACACCTTCTGTCTAGATGCTCCTGGCCTCACCTGAATCCTGACACAAGCTAGGGCTATCTGCCAGGTGGATCCTCCATTGAGAAAATGGAGCTCTCATAAGCGTGCCTATATGTCTGTGGAGGCATTTTCTTGATTAATGATTAATATGGGAGGGCCTGGATCACTGTAGGCCATCTCTGGGCAGGCGGTCCTGGATGGTATAAGAAAGCAGGCTGAATGAGTCATGGGGTGCAAGCCAGTAAACGGCTCTTTCCTATAACCTCTGTTTTAATACCTACTTCCAGGTTCCTGCCTCGAGTTTCTGCCCAGAGTTTGTTTCATGATGGGCTTTGTTCTACGAGGTGAAAAAAACCATTTCCTCCCTAAGTTGGGTTTGGTCAGTGCTTTATCTCAGCAATAGAAATGAAATTATGTCAGAGGTCTTCCCTGATGGGATATTTTCCAGGAGAGGATGGGGTGTGAGGCCAGTGGCTTCACTATGGGCCTGGGGTGGGTTACCTGGCAGCCAGGATCTCTAGGAATTCCATAGAACTAGGAGTGTTCACTTGGCTTGTCAGCCACTCTTGGTTGAGCAACGTGGTCCAGGATGTAGGACTTACCTGAATGAGGGGCGGGACAGTGGTAGAAAGTACTCTTGCCTGGTGGCAAGATTAGCTGCTAGGGGCCATCCAGGTCTCATAGGTGGGAACTGTCACAGAGGTTCTGAGAACAGATGGGCGGCACCTTCTAGTCCCTCTTGATGAGGGCAAGTATGGCAAGAAGTAAGTATGGCCTCTTTGGGAGGCAGGGGCTGAAATCGACCCCTTGGTTCCTCCTGCCTTCTCAGATACTGGATCTGAGATGGGCACTGTGACGGAGTTATGGGTATGGATATTGCCCTGTCCGGGGCCTTCACAGGCACATGTACTGTCCTGGCAGCTGTGTTGTACAAACACTTGGTGACCTCACCCAGAAACTGTGCATAATTATCAGATATGTCACCAGACAGCACAGCACTGGTGCTGAGGCAGGTGCCCTGTGAGAAGACAAGTATCTTGGCATGGATGTGTTGGCTGGTGCATACTTGTGACCCTTGGGAGGCAGGGGATTCACAAGTTGGATGTGAGACCTTGTCTCAAGAACGTAAAGCAAGAACAGCCTGAAGAAAATATCCAAGTGTTTTCTTTTATCTGCAAGCATGCATATACGGTTTTCAAAGGAAGAATGCATCCAGGATTGTAGGCTGAGTGACACACATCACCTGCTGGCTGACACACCTTGCCATTACAAAGAGGGCGCAGGCACTTCATTAAAAATACATGGCCAGGAGAAAGGCACCAATTATGGTTCATATGATATGAGTGATCGATATAATTAAGAAATGACCTCCGCTAAAAAGACTAATGAACATTGCAGCCTAGCCCAGCTGATATTGCATGAACCAATTAAATATTTAGCAAGTGCTTAGGCACGGCGGAAGATACTGCAGCTAAGGGAACTCTGAGACCACACCACGTTCTTGACACAATGCAAGGGAGGTATGGTCAGTGTTGTTAGGGACGTCCCTTGCTTTTTCCCCCTGCACCAAGTGCCCCGGGAATAGGGTCCAGGGGAAGCTGGGTTAACTAAAGTAACAGTTGTTGGGTGAGGGATGTGACTCAGCTGGTTGACCCTTTGCCTAGCATCTAGGCTCCATCCCCAGCACAACATAAAACTGGGTGTGGTAGTAACATGCCTGAAATGCCAACGCTGAGAAAGTGGGGGCCAGGAGGCTCAGGAAGTCAAGGTCATCCTTGGCTACATGACCAGTTTAAGCCAGGGCTACATGAGACCCTGTCTCAAAACAGCAGGTTGTTAGTCCTTGCAATACTAGTGCTTAGCTGTTCTTGGTCCCTTTTGGAGTAAACGGTACAGTGACCTGTATCGGAGGCAGCAGAGTCTTTCTTTTATTTTGAAAATAGAAATAGAAGAGGAAATTATTTTTTTAAGACACCCAAAGATGGTTTGTAATGACAAGGGGTGTGACTTCCACTGTTCATTGTCTATGATTTTGGGCAGTCTGTCTAGCTGCTACATTGAACACCCCCTGTATCAATGTCTTTGTACCACTGGACTGATGTCTTTCTTAATAACCGACCATGGTGTTTGGTATTTCCTCTGACATAGGGTGACCAAGGGTTCCAGGTTCCTTTGATTGTGGCAGTGCAATCTTTACGGGGGGGGGTGATCTTTGGAGTCCTCTGCATCCTTTTTCTAAGCAACCAAAGAGCAGAGACCTGTGGGTAGCAGGACGGCAGCGGTGAAGCCAGAGATGTCTTCACTCACCACAAGTAAGAAACAGCTCCTGGTTGCACCTACTGCCCAGAGGTCCCCAGATATGAGGGGATCGCTCCTGATATAACTTGTTTTTGAAAGCCATTCCATTGAGGATGAGGAGCCTCTAAAAGACAGAAACGTTGCTCTAGGGATCTTCATCAAGAGTAGGGCTGCTGGGAGCTGCCACTGTCCTCTGCAACAATGCTGCCCCTTCCCTTGCCCAGCTCAGCTCTGGTTGAGGAACTCTCCGGAGAAGAAAGAAAACACCAAATCATGACTCTTTCTTGAGGTCTTGTTGGGTACAAGTCTTACGGGGCTGCCTTTAGCTCCAGTGCAGGGCTCTGCTTGCTAACACAGAAGCGGAGCTTGACCTTTCTAGGGCAGGGGACATGCACTCTCCCTTCTCTGTGGATGCCGGGAAAGCTCAGAATGTGGCATTTGAGCAGAGCGGTTGGGAGGATGAGGCAGAAGAGCAGAGCGGTGTGCAGCTAGGCGCCCGTGAGGTGCAAATCTCCCAGCAGAGCTTGTGTGGACAAACCCTGGTGCGCAGTTCTATAGGATGTGTCTTGAGTCCTGTGGGATCAAACAGTCCACCCCACAGGCACATTCCTCCTCCACTCAGTGGTAGAAACAGATATGTTTGAAAGACATCCAAGGTTGTCCTGACTCTCTAACATTAAGGACCCTCAGTGCAGTCTCTGCTTTGCCTTCCTACATATTTATCTCCTTTCTAAGACACCCACTCAGCCAAGAAAAATGTTTGCTTAGAAAGACAATCCCTTTAAACCCCCTCTGGAACACCATGTGTGTGTCCTGGGTGGCATTATTTGGAGCACTGAGGTTAACATAGAGACATTTCTGATTCTCAGGGACAGTTATGGAAATGATATTCTATCTTAGAGACCTCTCAGTCAGGCAAAGAAATGATAAATAAATAGAAATAAATAAATAAACCTCAAAAAGTAACTCACAAACATTTTTTTTTTTTTCAAATATAAAGTGCGTGAGCGATTGTATCCCGAGGGTATGGAATTAACTTGCACAATGATAATTTATATTTTATGTGAGTTTTATTTTTATACACCTGCTTTCCTTTGCAATTCATGAAAAAACATATTGATATCAAGGCAATTGTGCTGTCACAGAATTCATAATCCTAACTGGGAGCTTACACATCAATATGACATGTCTCTTTTATGCTAACTCTGGCAATTTAGAAAAAAAAATACAGGTTATAAACAGCTAATAAAACTTCCCCATTTGAGAGTCTGATACATTTTCTTCCCATTCACTGGAGTAGAGTTTTCATTAGTCTTGAAGAAAGAGCTGCTGTGTGGTATGAGGAGGAGCCGTGTGCATACCTACCTAGGGTCACTGCACGGCTTTCTGTTTGGCTGATTTTAACCAGTTTCCCATTATGGCTCATTTGTGGCGGGAGTGGGGGCAGTGGGGAGTGGGGATTTTGTCCTATAGATTTGAGGATAAAGCTTATAAAATGTACCCAATGTTCCAGTTGAGGTACTCATATTATTTAAAGTATATGGTGGAGTGAATCAGTAACTTCGGTCTGTACAAAGCCAGCTGTGAGAGTTTGGACCTTGTTGGTCAGGTGGCCCGTGTGTACCTGACCCCTGGAAGTATGGGAGCCATGGTGGCCACACCCCAGATGTTGTGGTTTGAATGTGAACTGTCTCCCAAGTACCTGTGTGTTTAGTCACGATGGTGTTGTTTTGGAACCCTTGAGAAGTGTAGTCTAGCTGGAGACAGTAAGTTATTGGGGATGTGGCGAGCAGGGGGTGGGGGGCAATGGGACTTGAGGTTTAATATGCCAACCTACTCTGTTTCCTGATTGGATGCACAGTGTGATGCTTCCTGATTGGATACACGGTATGATGCTTCCTGATTGTATACACGGTGTGACTGCTTCCTGATTGGATGCATGGTGTGATGCTTCCTGATTGGATGCACAGTGTGATGCTTCCTGATTGGATACACGGTGTGATGCTTCCTGATTGGATACATAGTGTGATGCTTCCTGATTGGATACACAGTGTGATGCTTCCTGATTGGATGCACAGTGTGACTGCTTCCTGATTGGATGCACAGTGTGATGCTTCCTGATTGGATGCACAGCGTGATGTTTCCTGATTGGATGCACAGAGTGATATTTCCTGATTGGATACACAGTGTGACTGCTTCCTGATTGGATGCACAGTGTGATGCTTCCTGATTGGATGCACAGAGTGATATTTCCTGATTGGATGCACAGTGTGACTGCTTCCTGATTGGATGCACAGTGTGATGTTTCCTGATTGGATACACGGTGTGATGCTTCCTGATTGGATGCACAGTGTGACCCGCTGTCCCTTGCTCCTGCTGCCATGCGTTTCCCTCCACCATGGATTTTACCCTCTCGAGCTGGGAGTTCAAATAAACCTTTGTCTGTAAACTAGCTCTTTTCAGGTATTGTGTGATAGAAGCTGGGACAAGTAGTGAATTCATCCGCAGAGCTTGGTTGCAGGGACTGAACCTTCCTCTTCTATAGGTTCACACGCTGTGAGATACCATTCTCGGCCCTTCTGAAGGCACCTGGGATGGTGGGCAGTATCGCAGGGGTGGGGAAGGATGGATTCCTGGCTGCCTGCTCTGGAGCCCTGGAGCTCTGCCTGTATCTCGAAACTTGTGTTTGCTTCATCCCATGATCTCTGATGCAGTCTACCTGATAACCACCTCCCACCACCCACCACAGGGGATGCCACGGGGCTGGGGAGGGGATAATGACCAGATCGGGCCTAGTGAATACACATATTAGCTCATTATCAACCCATCCCGTGGTTAGCTGATTGGGCACAGAGCTAGGTCGCCATTGGCATTTCTGAGGGGTAGGAGGGCAAGAGTCAGGAGGAGACATCTGCTCCTTACCTCTTGGCCTTCTGGTCTGGGTGTCCCAAGCCCCTGTCCACTTGGTACCATGTGACAATACAGGACAGGTTCAGCCTTGCCAGGCTTGCTGTCTTCATGAGAATCTAGTCACTGTTCAACTCTCTTGGTGTTCATTGTATCTCTCTTTAAGATAAAGCAGGCCCTCCTCCCTGGACAGCCAAAGGGGACAGGGTTGTGAATGCACTCTCAGAGCATCCATGTGTCACTCACGGTCGTGGCTGGGAGATGGTAACACCCAGTGAGGGGACCGCATAGGAGGTGTTTTGGCATTGGCATGATCTGGGAACTATTGGGTTGAAAAATCTGTGTCCACCCCCCCCAACCCCAAAACACACTCAGAACCTTGCTGGGGGACAAGGCGGGGAAACTTTTTATCTGGAAGGAAACTTGTGGGGTCTTCTCACTAGAGATAGATACTCAAGGACCCGTGAGATTCCTGCAGGGAGTCTGTCCTCAAGGAACCGGGCCGTCTTCCTAGCAACTGCAATAATTGTATGAGTTCCTCAGGGGTCAGGTGATTGCTTAATGATCTCTGCTTTGGGAGAAGACAATGTACTTCACATAGGTTTGGGTTCATCCCAGGAATTGAAAAAAAAAAAAAAAAAAAGAACAAAAGGCAGCGTAGACCACATCAGCAGCAACTGAAGTGTATTGAGGGTGAAATTCAGGTGAACTCTCTTGTGGGCTAGCCAGAAGATTCACCATTGTTTAATGCAGATGGTGGACTTATTCCTACAGAGGGCAAGGCTGGCCTTTGGTACCCTGAGACCTTAGGGGGACTGTGGCCTCTGAGGTTTGGGAGTGACATTCCATAGCTGGAATCAGTTCCCCGCTAACAGACGATTCTGGATATCACTGTAGCTCCTCCCCTCTGTGCTTTTCTGTCCATCACTGACCTGTCAACCCTGTCTCAGTCACTTAGTAGTTAGTGGCAGCTGCTTCTCGATTTGCACGAAATGGTCCTCTGATTTCTCCTAACATCCTCCTCGGCAGCACCCTACATTTCCTCCCATTCCATACACTGCATCTCTCCTTAGCCCTATGCCTCTGGCTTCCTCGTCCTCAGCAAATTAACTGTATTGCAGCGGATTCTCTGGCCTTACCTCGGCTGTGCCTGGGCTTCCCTCCAGGTAGGCCAGGCACACAAGTGCCTTCCACACTGTCCTCAGACAGATGTGTATTCTTCATGTTCCAATAGAGATGCCTGCTTTGCTCGCCCACTGGGGCAGAAAAAGGAGAGGAGAGGCGGGAATAGCGAGGAGTGAAACCAGAGCAGAGAAATCAGGGTGGGCCACAAGACAGTGGTTGCATTCTAGAGGAGAGTGAGTTGGCTAGGCTGTCTCAGACAACGGGGTCGAGTTTGGCCCGTCAGGCCACGGCGGAATGGGAGACAATGGAGCACTAGATAGAATCAAATGCAGAACTAGGTCACTCACTACTCTGATGGTACATATTTACTCTCCAGGAGAGATAGCACAAACACGCAAGCTGACCGCGCATCTCATTCTGATGCGTTTAGAGTCTAGAGAGTCAGGGACCATATCAGTTTCCCAGCTCTTTGTGTAAATGACTGTGCCCCATGGGCCCGGCACTGTAGACTTGAATGCCGGAGCCACCGTGCAAGACTCTACACTTTGATGTTCTGCGATGCTCAGTCCTCAGCTGAGACCCAGAGCCATCCAAGAGTCCCAGTGCCCACTGTCCACCCCCTCTGCAGAAGCATTGGCAGAGACAGGCAGGAACCTACCAAATGCTCTCTCAGGACCGCAACTTTTCCCCTTCCCAGGAAAAACTAGTGTTATTATTATATTTTCTAATTCCCTAATGTGTGACCCAGCGGCCCGTATCATCTTACAGAGGCTGAATGGAAAGGCTATGGCCGGGCTGTGCGGTCAGTGTTTTCAATATCCCCCCTGCCAGCCATTACATCACCCAGCTCCGTCTCTAAGAGGATTTTCAGCAGGATTGGCTTCGTTATTAAAATAGTAATTAATTTTTTCCTCTCCACAAAACCCGGGACCTTCAGATGCAGCCTCGGGAGAGAGGGCGATCCCCTTTGAAAGTGGCCTTTCTGGCAGCCGTAATCGGCTCTCCAGCCTGCAGTACACATGTTCCCCCGTAAATGTGATTAAAGAGCCACACAAAAACCCCCTTGCAGAAAATTAATTCAGTTTCCAGAATAAAAAGTCTGATAAAGTTGTGCGATGGTCCGGTGACAACGCATAATAGAAGGGTAGGGTTTGATCCCCTTGACGGATAAATGAATGGCCAGAAAGGTCTGGGAGTTCCCAGACTGAAAACATCTGCTACAGCTAATTCACTTTAGCTTGGGCTGGGAGATTCATTGGCCATATCAGGCCACAAAGTTTCAAACGCCACCAGGAAGTCCCGTTTCTCAGGCTGGGACACTGTGTGTCCTCCTGGGCTGTTGTGAGGGCCTGACCCACTCCAAACTGGAGACAGAGGACATCTCCCAGAGGACCAGAAAGCTGCCTGGCTTCCTATGATTAGTGGTGGCATACCCTTGGCGCTTGGGGCTCACTTCCCAGATGGTCTCTGTCACCTGTGCTCATGGCGGCTCTCTGCACAGCAGGCAGAGACTGGCAGAGGCTCATCCTATGGCTCAGTAACACGACTTCTCTAGTTGGTGCCCAGTTCAAAGAACAGGTGTGACAGGGTGTCGGCTGGGGCCTGTCCTGAGGACGAGGGGAGATGCGTGACTCCGGGTTCAATGCTGATTCTGAATGGAAACTCCAAGACCACGGTCTCCTTTCTTCTTTCTTCCTACTGGGAGGGTGTGGGAGGGAGAGGAAGCCATATCTCAGACACACCTTGGAGCCCTTGAGATGAATGATTGCATTCTTCAACCTACCTGCATCTTCAGAATATGAGTCCCTTGGAAAAGGTTATTATTATTATTATTATTATTATTATTATTATTATTATTATTATTTTGTATTTTTCAGGTTTATTAGCAAAGGAGCTCTCAGTGACTATCCCAGACTTAGGGTAGCCCCTGGTTTAATGACAGTGTTCTGTAAGAAAAGGACAGGTTGTAGCCACATAGAGAACCCCTGTGAAGAAAGCAAAGGTCTGGGTGATGCAGCCATATGCCAGGGAAGACCTTGGGTGGCAGGATCCGGAGGGGCTTGGAAGATCCTGTCCTGGGTGCCCCAGGGAACACCTGGTCCCATGGAAACTAACATTTGGTCTTCTGGCCCTTGGAACCATTAGACAGTGGGTTTCTGTTATTTTAAGCCCCTCAACTCCCAGTTTTATACCAGGTGGACGAGAACAGTATGAGGCCTAGAAGGAAAGCCTGTCTCTAAGGGTCATCCATGACCAACAGTCCAGGGTCCCGAGCTCCTCTCCAATCCTTGTAAGATTGTGACAGGGGACCCCAGACCCCCACATTCTCAGTGGACACCACCAAATGGATGCAGTCTGGGTGTCTCTCTGCCTTTCTTTGAGGGTTAAGAGCCACGCTCTCGTCAAATAAATACTTAAGTTGCTATTGGGCATTGGAAAACAGAGAGAGAAACGCAATTCTGATCACATGCCCTTTGCCATTTAAAGTGTTTACCATCCCTTGTTTAATAGAAAAAATTTCAGCTTTCACAGACAGGCTTGCATTAGAGGAGGAGATCCAGGGAGCCACAAACTGGAATGGCTTTATATGAGGCTTACTTCCTAAGGTCAGAGGCAAAAACAGCTTTGCCAGATATTCTTACTACTTTATAGGCGATAAGGAGATGCGGAATAAAGTGCATCCTAACCGCAGCGGTTTCCGTACTGAAATAATAATTGCTAATAGAATTGAGAGGGTGCTCTCGCGCAGTAAGCCTTGGTCCCTGCAACCTCGCACATTTAAACACAATGATTACCGACAATCATCCACTTGAAATCCCTCCAGGTTGTTGTGTGAGTGTGGGAATGAATGAGAAATGAAAATGGGACTTACACGTTTGGCTCTAATTTCCATCGCTCTCCTTACATCTGGGCTGGGTCTCTCCGGAGCTGGGAGGGGCGGTTTCCGTCCCTCCTTCATAGAGGGTTTAATGCGTTGATCGGCCTGCAGAGAGAGGCCATCTGTGGAACGGCGTATGTGTGGATCCAGGCCCCCATGTGTGAGAGCTCTGAGACACAGCATGAGAACATCGTGGCTTGAGCACGTGGCCGCTTGGGCACGTTCTCTTAAAGCAGATCAGCGTGTTTACCTTCCTAGCGCTTAAAGGCTCTGTGGCACAACTGCCTTTGTGGAGCAGTCTTGGGAAAAGCCCATCGTGAGGTCAGTCTGTGGACTCGGGGACCTCAGTGATGCCCCAAACTCTGTGAGTCCCATGGCGCCACCCTTCCCCATTGGTCAGTGTCGTTAAGAAGTGACTGTGCCTCCCCGGGCCACACTGGACCCCACTTAGGTGTACAGAGTGGTGCCTGGAACCCAGTGTTTGCTGCTTTGGTTTGCTGTTATTGCTTGATCACCACTACGCATGTCTACCAGGTTTCAGCGTCCCTCACCGGGAAACGCACAGGCCGCAAACTTGAGTCTCCAGCCCCTTATAACAGCATTTATAACAGCACGAGGCTCTTATGATAAGTGTCCCTCTCTTCAGCAGCCCCATTCAGAGTCCGCAGGTATGGACTAAAGTTCAATTACATATGGAGGAGAGACGAAAGATCAGGAAACGGCTGTCGTGGTCCCGGAGCTAATATCTGCGGAGAAGGAGTGCACCAGAAAATGCAGTGCTGATTAATGTCCAGTCCCAGCTCTGATGTGGCTGGGGGACTTGGCACACCATGGTCCAGGCAGGATAGCCCCTTATTTTCAGATCCATGTATCTGGCCAGTGGAGGGATACTCGGATTCTACATTTCAGGGTTGTTTCCCTTTTGGGGGTTCCCCAGCCTTCTCTTGCCTTGGGGTATTCCTCCGTCTTGCCTGACCCTTCCGAAGCACATTTCAAGTCTCTCAGGGCTTCCAGAAGAAAACGCAAAGCTATGGGCTTTGAGAGATTTGTGGGGAGGGTTTTACAGGGTCCCAGGGCAGCTTTCTGTAGAAAAGGACCCTTGGTTATGAACTCTCAATGGTTCCTGGGACTCTAACATAAAGAACAAGAAACGGTTACACTAAAAATTATTTTATTTAGAAAGTTTAAGCCAGCTGGTGGTGGTGCACACCGTCAACTTCAGAAGGCAGAGGCAGGTGGATCTCTGAGCTGTAAGTTCAAGACCAGCCTGGTCTACAGAGTGAATTCCAGGATAGCCAGGGCTACACAGAGAAACCCTGTCTTGAAAATACAATGTGTGTGTGTGTGTGTGTGTGTGTGTGTGTGTGTGTGTGTGTGTGTGTGTGTGCGCGCGTGTGTGTGTGTGTGTGTGTGTGTGTGTGTGTGTGTCCATTCCACATTCTGTGGGTATAAGGGTACCCAGAGAATCCAGAAGATGCCTGATCTGGGCTTAGGGGTAGTTCTGAGATGTGTGAGATGTTGGACAGGGGTGCTGGGAACTCATTTGGGTCCACTGAGCTGTCTCTCCATCCTCAAGGGAATATTAAAAGGTAAAAATACAAGAAATGCTGCCATTACCGTTCCTATTGTTTTATATGGTGTGGGTGTGGTGGACTCAGGCCCAGGGGTGAAGGCAGAGTTTAATCCTTTGCTTTTACATAACACAGTTTGAATTTTTCAGATCTGATAATCGATTGTCAATACTTTCAAATTTCAGCAGAAGGTGGGTAAGATAAAATATGTGGAAAGGGTAGGTTTCTCCTTAAATCTCAAATTTTTTGCTCACTGCAGGGTTATTTCTGTAACCCTGTGAGGACAGGTACCTGGCAGCTTTGTGCCATGAGACTCTTGAATCTAGCCTCAGACTAGGGCATGGGGGATGTTATGACACCATCTCAGGTTGGTCACTTGGAAGAGTGGCCATTTAAAGTGGACAGTCAGCTGCCAGGTTCATCTTTTTATTGTTGAATCCTCATGCTGTTGATTGAGACTATGCCCCCAGCTCAGAGAAAGCCCTGCTTCTGTGATCTTGCAATTGGTACCACGTCTGACTTAAATGTGTTGCCAAGGAACAAAGGAAAGCCTCCATTAGCCAGGGAATGTCACGGTAATTATTTCTGGTGTGAGCATCTGAGCATCACATCTTAAGGTAGACTTTTTGGGAGGCGCTGATGAGTGAATGCCAGAAGTAATAATCTGACATTAAGCCTTTGTGATCTGACCAAATGAATGTCTAAGAGGAGGATTTATGGTGAAGTCAGATTGTATGCTACTTCATGAATGCATTCCTTTTCGAATGTAAATGACAGAAAAATTATTCATTTATACCTATAATCAAACTACAAGTTTAACAGATAATGAAAACGCACACAAAAACTATTAAAATGACACCAGAAATATGGCTTCAATCAACAAAAGGCAAGACATTCAAAGTGAGTCTTGAGAACTTTAACAAAAACGCCTTTATTATGTTGGAGCGGGACTCTGGGATGGCAGGGGTGGTTTAATGGGCTACAGATACTCTTGATAGAAAATCATGCCTTGGGAAAGCATTTTTATGTAGTTTCTCTCCCCCCCCTTCATGATCTGAGTATTGCAGAGGGTGTTATGGAATAATTGAAGAGGGAAGTCTTGAATCAGAAGCTGTAGAAGTAAACAGTCCTGCCCTGAAAATTCCACCGGGAGGGTGGCTCCTCCCGGGAGTGGGGGAGGAAACTGAGCCATTGCCAAGTCCTACCATCTCCACTTGACCGAGTCTTGCATTGTGACTTTCCAGTCTTTGCTTTTCCCGTGAAACACGCCTGTGGTGCACACCCATCTCCCGCTCTTCTCCTTGTATCTTCACATTCCCTGCTTCGAGAGAGGAAAGCTGACCAGATGCATTTAACAACGAGGACAAGCCACACGCCAGGCAGGCAGTCAGTAAGCAGGTCCCCTCACCCGCACACCTCCTCTCCTGCTCTACTTCTCTCTGTTTGGAGTTTGAAGGGTTTGTCTACTCAAAGCCAGCCTTTGCCTTGCCTTGTTTCTTACGAACAGTTGGGAGTGGATTGTTCTTTTTTTCTGATCACTTTTTTTTTTCTGTTTCAGTCATAACAGAGGACTATGGCCTTCTCTTATTATTATTATTATTATTATTATTATTATTATTATTGTTATTATTTCTTGATGAATGTTTCTGGCTCCTTCACTATTAAAGAGTAAAATGGTGGCTTTGGTGGTCTGTCCTCTCTGCTGTGTTCCCATCAACCTCCAGACTGCCTAAGCGCTCTCTTCACATAGGTGTACACCTACTTCTTGCTGTTAGCCTTTCTTCAGGGCTCCACCCCCATGCTCGACCTCTGTACAGACAGGATGTGGCCATACCTCATGGCTCCCCTGGCCTCTACCAGCTACCCTTCCTTCACCCTTCTGCTGTTACCAAACACTGCTTTTGGGTGAACTATACTTGCATCTACCCCCCATGCTCAAGGCAAGTGTTAGATCCTGCTGTGGGCTAGATGGAAGCCTCACACAGACACCCAGAGCCTGCGAGTGTGACCTTGTTAGCAGAAGAAGCATTTTCAGTTCTAGAGACAAGATCATCCTGGAGCCCCCGAGGGACACCTAATCTGATGACGTGTGCTTCTTTCCCAGTCAGCAGAGGCAGGGGAACAATGTCATCCTTGAATACAAAGCAAGTTTAAGGCAGGACCAGGCTTCAAGGGATGGTCTCAAAAACAACAACAACACACACCAAAGACCAGCATCTGGGAGAGAGGTGGATGAAGGAAAAGCTGGTTCAAGGTTAGCTTTAGCTACATAGTGAGTTTAAGGTCAGATTAGGCTACCAGAAACGCTGTTTCACCACACCACCACCACCATAACCCCACCATATCACCACCAGCATCACCAACTCCTCTACCTCCTCCTCTGCCTCCAGAGATTGCCATCCCAGAATAGGCATGCGAGGAGAGCCATTGATCATTAACTGCCATTTGCCTGCATCTTGGACTCTGGAATTCCACAGCCCTCAAAGGGAGGCTGGGCTCATAAGATGGAGCCTGTTCGGCTGTTATTCTTTGTTTCCAAGCGTCTTAGGGTTTCTATCACGGTGAAGAGACACCATGGCCAGTTGGGTAGCCAGGTATAGGAAGCTCCACGCCATCTCTGTAGGCCAGGTGTTAGTTATCTGGCCAGCTGTTACCCATCCATTGTACAGCATCTGAGATAGCATTGTCTGGGTTCTGCAAGCATGGGGTATTGCCTGTGTCCCCACCTGTGTTGTGGGCCAGGTACTCAGCACCCCATCTTTCCTCATTTCTATATAGGGCATCACATGGCTTCCAGTGTCTCCCCTGAATACAACCTCATGAGTCCAGCATGCCCTGGGCTACACTGAAGTCCAGGCTTCTGGATGCCAAACTGCATGAATCTGGAACCCAATTCTTACTCTATAATACTCCCTGCCTTTGGGGCTGATTAAAGCTCTACGGAGCTTCCCCAGGGTCTCCAGGAAAAAAAATGAATTCTACCTTGCATCCTAATTACCCTATTATTTATGCTACAGATTCAAATTGAATTATCGTGTGTGTTCATGTGGGCACATGATTCTATGTGAAGGGCAGAAGTCAAACTCATGTGTCATTCCTTTGGTGCTGCCCACCATCTTGGAGACCTGATCTGTCACTGGCTTGTAACTAGCCAAGCAGGGTAAGCTGGCTGGACACTGAACACCACGGGTCTGTCTGTCTCCTCAGGCTGACACGTTTACATCACCATTCGTGGACCTTTTCTCCCTCTGGAAGCATGGGTTCTGGGGATCGAGCCCAGGTCCCCACTCTTGCAAGACAGTCACTTCACCCACAGAGCCATCTTCCTAGCCCTACATCTTGAAAATTTATTTAAATAAGCTCAGAGAATTGACAAGAGATAGGCAGATCACTGGAGGACACTGGCTGGATGGATCGGTGAGTTCCAGGCTGAGCGAGAGACTGTCCCCGAAACTAAAGTGGAAAATAGCTGAGAAAGACATCCCAGACTCCATACGTACATGCACAATTACAGATACTGCCGGTGCCTGGCAAACCACGCTCACCCCACGTCCACTGAGTCAGGCATTGTTGCTAATTCACAAACCCCGACTTTCATGATGCCCTGTCTGACTCTTTGTCACCTGCTACTGCTCAGCACCCTCTTGATGGGAGATGTTATTCTGTATATATGTTTCTCATACTGGTTAATAAAGCTCTGTGGCCAATGAGATAGCAAGATAGGCGGGGCTAGGAGACAAGGAGGAAAGAGGAAGTTGGAGGGAGGAGTCGAGATGTAGCCCGGGGAAGAAGCAGGACGCCTGCCGCGGCTCCCCATAAGACGACCACGTGGAAATACTTAGATAAGTAGAAATGGGTTAATAATTAAGGCAGAGCTAGCCCATAAACAATAATGGTAATTGGCCAACAGGATTGTATCAAATACAGAGTCTCTGAGTGTTATTTGGGGCTGGCGCAGCTATGGGCCCAGACTGGCGGGTTGGCGGGCTGGCGGAAATATACACGCTACATCCTCTCTCTTCTGTGACCTTATTCTCATGTCTCCGTTAGCTCAGCAGCCACAACTCCTGTCTGAAGAAGCTGCCTCCTCTTGCTCCCCCTGCTCTCTGGGTCAGCAGGGGCTGTGGGCAGTGACTCTCCAGGTGGTCATGGTGTCTGCTCTCAGAGAGAGGGAAAGTGTGGTCGATTAAATGAGCACCACTTAGCGAGCTGCACAGACAACAGCACTTGGCTACCAAGGAGACATTGGAACCCAGGTCCCCGTGCAAAGGCCACCAGAGAAGGCTGAGTACCCCGCAGCCCCGGTCTCTTCTCTTGCTGTATGCTGTCTCTCCATAAGGTTTTCTTTGGAGACCTTATACTCTATAACCTCAAATCCTCTCTCAGGCCCCCCTAAATCTGTCCTAAAACACAGACTTAAAAAAAATTATGTCAGTCTAAAAATTCTTTTAAGATGCTAGTTAATTCTAGGATGTTAAGGTTTCACCAAACCAAAGAAAGGGCAATCCAGAGGGGGATAATTTCCGTGAATTTAATTTGGATAAATGTAGGCATTTACCTCCAAAATTTTACGACTAGATTCCACACACAAAAAACCTCGCAACAGAACACTTTTATTTATATATGCTTAAGAGTGCATTTGCAAATTGTTCATCTTATTTGATCATTACAAAAAAGCAGAATTGAACAATGCAGGTAGGAAAGTTGAAGACTTCCTTTATCTGATCCTTCTCTAGCGACAAAAGTATGTAAGTGTTTATTCACAAACTTACTATTTCAGGCCACTTCTTTCTATTTTAACATTTCCCTGCATTCAAAGTTATTCATTTCTATCTGCACAGAATGTACCATAGACGATAGTCATAAACTTGTATGAGTATGAATGCCTATACTTGTTGTCACAGAAAAACTGATTAGGGGCCTGAAGAGTTGTTGAGAGCACTGGCCGCTCTTCCAGAGGACCCAGGCTCAGTTCCTAGCACGGGAAAGGAAGCTCACGACTGTCTGCAACTCCATTTGCAGGGGATTCGATACCCTCTCCTGGTCTCCATGGGTACCAGGCACACACATGATACCCAGGTATACATGCAAGCAGAGCACTCTTACATATTAAAAATAATGAAAAGGACTAAATTCTTGAGGGGGAAGGGTTCACATTGAACTATCCTAGATAAATTTTTTTCCTTTTTTGCTTTATTTGCTTACACATGAGACATTAAGTTTTAGCCATTTCTACATGCTATAGAGTGATTTTTACCAAGACAGCTGGCAGCTATCTTAAACTTTCATTTGTTAACGGCTCACTAAAAGAGGGTATTCAAATGGAAAAATTCATTAGGGACTTGGGACTTGAGAAGTGAAATCCATTTGTCAGTCAGTCAGGGTCCCCTGTGCTGAACACATCTGCTTGCCTGTTCCTCTCACACAAACATCTCTAGAAACAATCTGGCCTAGGAGACAGGCTGAGCTTTTGCAAAGACCTAGTTTTGGGACACGGATACGGCAGGGAGGAGAAGCAGGAACAACAGAGCTGGGAATGACCACCTGCCATACTTTCCTTCCTTTCCTTCCACAGGGAGGTGCAATGAAGCTGGGGTGGGTCCAAGAGCCTGGGAATCTCAATGCCAGAGTTTCAAGTATGAGAGGAGATAAAGTTGTGTGTGAACGTGTGTGTGTGTGTGTGTGTGTGTGTGTGAGAGAGAGAGAGAGAATGTGTGAGTGTGTGTGAGTGTGTGTGAGAGAGAGTGTTAGACAGTATTAGAGAGTGTGTGAGTGTGTGCGTGAGAGTTGTGAGAGTGTGTGAGTGAGTGTGTGAATGTGTGTGTGAGTGAGTGTGTGAGTGTGAGTGTGAGTATGTGTATGTGTGAGTGTGTGTATGTGTGAGTGAGTGTGTGTGAGTGTGTGAATGAGTGTGTGTATGTGTGAGTATGTGAGTGAGTGTGTGAGTATGTGAGTTTGAGCATGTGTATGTGTGAGTGTGTGTGTGAGTGTGTGAATGAGTGTGTGTATGTGTGAGTATGTGAGTGTGTATGTGAGTGAGTGTGAGTGTGAGTGAGCATGTGTATGTGTGAGTGTGTGAGTGTGTGAATGTGTGTGTGAGTGTGTGTGAGTGAGTGTGAGTGTGTGTGAGTATGTGAGTGTGAGTATGTGTATGTGTGAGTGTGAGTGTGTATATGTGTGAGTATGTGAGTGAATGTGTGAGTGAGTGTGAGTGTGAGTGAGCATGTGTATGTGTGAGTGTGTGAGTGAGTGTGTGTATGTGAGTGAGTGTGTGAGTGAGTGTGTGTGTGAGTGAGCATGTGTATGTGTGAGTATGTGAGTGTGAGTGAGCATGTGTATGTGAGAGTGTGTGAGTGAGTGTGTGTATGTGAGTGAGTGTGTGAGTGAGTGTGTGTGTGAGTGAGCATGTGTATGTGTGAGTATGTGAGTGTGAGTGAGCATGTGTATGTGAGAGTGTGTGAGTGAGTGTGTGTATGTGAGTGAGTGTGTGAGTGAGTGTGTGTGTGAGTGAGCATGTGTATGTGTGAGTATGTGAGTGTGAGTGAGCATGTGTATGTGAGAGTGTGTGAGTGAGTGTGTGAATGTGTGTGTGAGTGAGTGTGTGAGTGTGAGTGAGCATGTGTATGTGAGAGTGTGTGAGTGTGTGAATGTGTGTGTGAGTGAGTGTGTGAGTGTGAGTATGTGTATGTGTGTGTGAGTGTGTGTATGTGTGAGTATGTGAGTGAATGTGTGAGTGAGTGTGAGTGTGAGTGAGCATGTGTATGTGTGAGTGAGTGTGTGTGTGTGCACATGGATGCTGGGGAGCACAGCTGTGGGTAGAAGCATGCATGAGTGTGCACCAGTTGTCCTCAGCTATGCTCTACCTTAGTTCGGGGGCAGGGTCTCTCCTGAACCTGGAGCTGGCCACCACACTCTCGTTTGCCTGTCTCTCTCTCGCTGGGATTATGGCATCCAGTGCACTCCCCAGCTCTCTAGGTATGTAATGGCCTCGAGCACTAGAGAAGATAAAGTGTCTGGTGCCGTGTGGGGTTGCCCGTCAATGCACAATCAGGAAGATAGTGTTCACCCCACCGGACACCCAGAGTTGGACAGGCATACAATGGCTACAGATTTACAGTGTGTGTTTGGGTTTATAGTATGCAGCGATCTTTGTGTCAATGCACAATCAGGAAGATAGTGTTCACTCCACCGGACACCAGAGTTGGACAGGCATACAATGGCTACAGATTTACAGTGTGTGTATGGGTTTACAGTATGCAGCGATCTTTGCACGTATCTTTGGGAGTTTTCTTTTTGCTTTCTTTCTGTGTTTGTTAATTTTCATTTACTTATTGAGAATTTCACACATGTGTACAGTGTCACGTGATCAAATCTGCTCCCCTTTAACTTTTCCTATAACCCTCTACCGCATCTCCCTTCTCAAGTCATATACTTGGTTTTTGAAAACGCACCAAGTCTATTCGGTGCCATCAGTATGTGCATGGGAATAGGGATATCTGCTGGATCATGGATACCCTGTGAGGGGTCACATCCCTGTGGAAAACAGATTCTTTCTCTCAGTAAGCGTCAACCGCTAACGGCTCCTCAGTTGCAGGTACAATTCTGGGAATCCCTCTCTCACATAGTCGGTTAATTTTCTCCAGGTGTTTATCCTCTGAAAATTCACTTGGGTGGAAACTGTGGCCCATAATCAAGTGAGTCAATCACACCTTCGCTGGGTGATAGCTGTTCCCAAGATGGCGGTTTTATTGTGTTTCTTGAGGGACCCAATACTATTGAGCCACAGTGTATCCCCATTTCTAAGTGTCAGCCCCAATAACTGGAAGTCATATTTTACCCAGAACCCAGGTGAGCACGTTTATCAGGATTCCAGAAGAATTTCCTACCATGCACCACACCCACTTAACCACAGAGGGCTGTAACGGAGTTTTTGGTCCTGCCAGGTCTTGCTGCATCTTTAGCCCCAAATAAGCACACAGAAGCTAAATTAATTATAAAACTGTTGATCAATGAGTAGGGCTTCTTATTGGCTAGCTCTGTCTTAATAACCCATTTCTATTAATCTATGTATTTCCACATGGTCTTGGCTTACTGGAGAATGCCTGGACCTGTTACTCCTTTGTGATCTACATGGCGTCTCCTCTTGGTCTCTCTGCCTATTTTTCCCAGAATCCTCCTCGTCTCCTCATCCTGCCTATCTTTCTGCCTCTATCAGCCAAATAGTGTTTTATTCATTAACCAATAAGAGAGACATGTATGTAGAAGGGTATCTCCCATCAGAGGGCAACAGAAACCAAGGATCAACACACACACACACCCAACAAAGACAAGACTAGTTTCAGCACCTAGAATTACAATCTTCCCAACCCAGATGCCTAGACATTAGTGTAAATAACATAGACATTAACAGCCAGGCCAATGTATGAGCCCAGCTTCCCTAACATAGTAGGCCCCGAGAATTTCAACGTAGCTGAAGCTCAAGACAACACCCGTTATGAGCAAAATATGGGTACTTAAAGAGGAAATGAATAAATCTCTTAAGCAAACAACTCAACAAACATAAAACAGCAAAGGAGAATCCTTGAGGGCAGAGAGCCCCCATCCTGTCTCCTGGCTCTGCCTTGACTGATGGAAAAGTTCTGATGCTGAAATACAATACTGGAAGACGGAGGAAAGGACCAGAATGAGCACGACTGGAAGAGAGCAGGCCTTCCCAGGCACTCAGTTGGCTATGAAGGGATAGACTTGCCGTTGTGGAGGGGAGGGAGGGTGTCTAGGACACTCTGGGCGAGAGGAAATAGATGGTGCTGGAACTTGGCAGCATGTAGGGCTTGGCCTTGGCAGCAGGAAGCATCCCTGAGGAGGACAGGAGGGAGATAAAAGCAAGGACTTACCATACAAGAAGTCAGGGAGACGCTCTGGCTCAGACGGCAACTTCCCACTCATCTCAGGTCTGCCCGGGTATTATTTTTAAAGACCCAGGCACAAAATAATCAGACAAAGACTTTATACAATTATACCTTTGATTAGGACCAAGTTTCTCCAGGGCTCCTGTAGCACCCTAGACATGGGCATAGTCTGCAGTGAAAGACCAAGTCGCTGAGAGAATGTCACATACTGGTCCTCTGTCTCAGGGACTCTGTTTCAATTCTGCAGAGGGGGAGCCCCAGAGATGGGACCAGAGACGCATTGCTGATGCTGTGACAATTTCAACTTTGTCCTGCCACACACTGTGAGGCAGGGATGCAGGAAGGAGAAGGACCAACTGCAGGGAACACCTATGAGGCAGAGAGCCCCATGGGAAGGCAGCAGAGGCCTCAGGAACACCTGTGAGGCAGAGAGCCCCATGGGAAGGCAGCAGAGGCCTTAGGACAGCAGCTCCACCCCTGGCCAGCTGCAGCCCAGCACACACCCCCACCCCTGCATGCAGCTGTCCTACTGCTGATGCTTCAGTAGTTGACAATCTCCTCCGGAAGGTGTGGAAGGCGACCACGAGGAGCAGACAAAACTGCCCCTCCAGAACCGATGAACATGTGATGGACAGGCCTGGCTCTACAACAGCAACTTCCAAAGGCAGTCTGACAACTTGTACGCGATGCAGGACGGAAGGAAGAAGACTCTCCGGGACCACTCAGGGCACTTTGTCCCAGGGAGTCATTCCCAACTGCCTCTGCTCGTCTGAGACACCCTGGCCGGTCATGCTCAAATCAGTAGACAAATTGGGGAAGATCTAACTATGAGTGGTGGCCACGGCAGGCACTGCGTTTCCAATGCCCTGAGAACTTCCTGTAGATGGGCAGCTACAGTGTCGTCTTGTAGCTTGTCATTCTGAACGTGGGTGACAAGTGTCATGGCGCACAGGGAAGCAAAGCACCCATCCAGGCTGTGCTCCAACTGGGGCAGCAGACGGTCTGCGATGCTACAGGGCTGATTCTGCATGGACCATACATGACCTGGGTGGGTCTGAAGATGTCCAGGAGGCGACCTATGGGATTCAGCTACGCTGCACCAGAGGAGCATATTTAGGGAGCTCTTTTCCCGCCTCCTGCTGCTCTCTCTGCCTCTCTGCTCTATCCTTTGCTCATGTGAGCATCATCAGCCAGACCGCCACTCTCCTGATGTAGGCGGGCCCTCAGCCCTTCTTCCACCCCCCACCTCCCTTCCCGTGAGACACTGGTGTTTTGCATTCATCCAGCTCCTTAGGAAGAAGGTTCTATGAGTATAAATTGTTAATTAGGATTGTTATCACTATTTTGTGCTGCATGCAGATTAGTCATCAGAACTATGTTCTCCTCAACGGCTGAAGAAAACTGAATAAAATAACTTGGCTTCTCCCATGAATTATGGACGCCCTGATGAGGTGTTGTTGCTGCACAAGACACAAGTTGAGCATTCGTGGGGAAAAATGATGAGCCAGGCGCTGTTAACCAGCCCATCAGAGGCCATAATCTCTCAGAACGTTGCTCTGTGAAGCAGTAAACTACCATCCCACACTGCTCTGTCCTTATCTGACATCAGAGCATGAGGACTGGGCTCTGGGCTGCAGAACCCATCTATGAGGCACAGGCTGTGTTTACATGCTGGCCTTTGAATCTTTTCCCAGGCTATTGTCTCCTGTCCCTCATCACCTCTGTGTTGACCTCTTCCTAATACATTACTTTTAAAAAGACAGCACCATTAAAGTATAAGGACACTAATAAGCTATACATATTTAAGTACATAATCTGGTAAGCTAGTTATGAATATTCCAGAGAAGTCATTGCCACAATCAAACACGTGGGTCTAGTCATTTCCTGAAAATGCACTTTATAGCTCCTTCCTTCCCTTTCACCTGTAGGAGACTGCTAATCGGACTGTGCACCTGTCTGAACTCCCACAGTTTTAAATGCACAGAACCTGGCAGCATGTGCTGTCCTGTGGGAGTGGCTGCAGTGTTGTTCTCCTTCTGAGAATCCCCTAGAGTGGAAAGCCAGTGGCCGATCTCCTATGGATGGGTTATTGGGAGTACCCTGGACTGGAGCCATCACAAACAAGCTGAGATGAACATTTGTACCAGCCTTTGTGAGGATGTATTGACTTATTCCTCTTGAGTACAGAGCACATGTAACCTGAGGCCGGATGGCCCAGCTCCTGGGTCACTCAGTGACTTTGCAGGGATATTATGTAACCTGAAGCTTGTTCTTATTGTCTCTGGTCCCATTGTCCAAATAGGCGAAGGGTTGTCCAGGCCACTGTGTACTGAGTGCTGTTTCTGCTGTGCCTCAGCCAGCAGAAGCTCTGGAAAGACGCCTTGCCTGTCTTCATTGGCTCCTGAGCTGTGGATGGCGATGGATGGGACAGATGCATTGCCTGTCTTCATTGGCTCCTGAGCTGTGGATGGCGATGGATGGGACAGATGCATTGCCTGTTTTCATTGGCTCCTGAGCTGTGGATGGTGATGGGACAGCATATTGGGTTTATGGCCTCAGGAAACTTCCTGTGGAGACTCCCTGGAGGAGGCAGCATTCATGGCCATTTCCCACCTAGAAAGAGAATTAAAAGTGCCAAGTGCTGAATTGTGAACATCAGAGAGGCCAGGCATTGCAGTGACAAGTCCAGACATCCTCTGAAAAGGCAGCTGCTCAGAGTCAGGGTGCAAACACAGGCTAGGCTCTTCTTGGCCATCTGTTGCTGTCCTGTACTCAGGCTCTATGTATCTCCTTGTTTTGACACCCCAGGTCAGGTTCATGGTCCCCACACTGCTTCATCTCCACCGCCTGGACCTTCAGAGAATCAGGGAGAGGTACCTGGGCTCAGTGGGGCAAAGACATGAGGTGGGATGGGATCCAGCTCTCAGATGCAAACAACATGACTTTCCAACTTAGCATTCTCTCAATCCTGGGGAGGTGTGTTTATTTATTTATTTGTTTCTTGTTTACCTACATTAAAAAGAAAATAATTCACTACCCAAAACCATCTTAAATTTACAGAGATATGAAGTTTCATTCTCTAGAATACAAAACAGCAACTCAAGATAATTAGGAAAACAGGCAACATTAACCCCGGTATTTGCTATTATAGGGACAAAACATTAAGATCTGAGAAAAGATCTAAACAATCCCAGTTAATGCCCGTTCAGTAACCCATCGGATGTAACCTGTGCAGCGCAGTCTGTGCATGCGTGCTTTTTCCTTACCTTGACTCAGGACAGTCTTGATAGTCCAGAGCTTATTAGCATTCTGTTTATTGTGATCCACATCATCGAGCAGTTTTACAGCGGTCTCCCTAACATGTGCCTGGCACCATGAACACATCTGCTGATCTGTCAAGTCCTTCGCTGGATGGTTGTGTTGAAGACTGGAATGGGATATACAGCATCTGCTCAGAGGACAGGCTCAGAGGGCTACCGACTCAACAGGAGAAAAGACTAAACATGGGGTGTGTCACGCTCTGATTGATGAGCCGTCTTTATTTAAATATGTGCCCATTATTTCACTTTCCAACATGTTCGTGAAACACCTGTTGTATGTGTGTGCTTCTACCCTGACCCACAGCCTCTGTCTCAGTGAGGGCTAAGGGGAAGCAGGATACATGGGTTTCTAGTGGCTTTGGGTCTGTCAAGTTGACCCCATGGGCCTCTAGACACCTGTCATCTGTGGAAAGGACTGATGACCCACATTGGGCACATTTAATGCAGGAGGACATACACGGCAGGTGCTGTGGCTTGGTGTGAAATGTCTCCCACAGGCTCCTTAGCTTAAGCTCCGGGTCCCCAGGTGATATTTGGGAGGCTGGGGTGGACTCTGAGATCATTGCCGGTTCTCTTTGGTTCTCTTTCCCGGTCACTCCTTGCTTCCTGTCCATCAGGACAGGGGGCAGTGGGGAGTGCCAGCTCACACCACCTGCTCCCCTGGGAAGCAGCCCGCCAGCAGGAGGGGCTGGATCCCTGAGAACCATGGGCCCAGATAAATTCATCTGCCTTTAAGATATATGTGCGAGCCAGGTATTCTGTCCAGAAATGGGAAATGCAATGCAGCATGCCTTGGTTTTACGCTCAAGGAGTCTTGAGGGCTGAGTAGAAAGGGTAATTTTGGTCGAGTGATTTATTGAAGAGCAGAGAGGAGCTAGGCACAGAACACCCAGGGAAGAAAGGCCTTCCCAGGGAGCATGGGGGCCAGACAGTGTATAACGGCTGGGATTTAACAGCAGTTTCATGGTAAATGTGGAGCCGCACTCCACTTTGCTCCTCCCACGGGCCCGTATGTAGGGTTTTCCTGTCACAGCTGCTGTCAAGTTTGTTCCTGTGACCCTCACCCATGACAGCAGAGCTGGTTACAGGACGAACCTCCAGACCCTATCAAGTTGTCTGCAGTGTGTCCACACTTGGCCCATGGCCAGCTCACGGGGGCCTCTCACACCCTCCCCATTTGTCTTTACATCTTGGAGAAGAATGAAAACATAGTTTAGGCACATCAACGCATGCCCGCGATCCCAGAATTTCCAAGGTGAAGCCAAGTACAAGGTCAGCTTAGGCTGCATAGGAAAATGCCAAAAACTAATTTAAAATTGTATTTCCTCTTCATACCCTTCCAGCTTCAGACATTGTGAAAGAATGCTGCATTGCTCCATTTGTTGTCACAAAACAGCAGCCAAGTCAACTTCAGTGAAGACTTACTGTTTCATGATCTCAGAGATTTCAGACCATGGTGACTTGGTTCCATTGCAATAGACTTCTGATGCAGTATGGGTTCATATCAGCAAATGTGCCCTACAGAGGAGGCTGCTCACCCCATACCACATGGCCAGGAGGCAGTAAGACAACCAGAGGAAGAGGCCAGGGACGAGATGTGCCTTTTAAAGCCACACCCCTGGGGTCTACTTCCTCAATTGGGCTCCACCTTTTAGCTTGTTCGTTATAAATGTATCAGACCATTAAGCTATTGACACGGTCAGAATCCATCCATCCATCAATAGTACCACCAGCTGGGGCAAATCCCTGGTGCTTGGTTTCTATCCTCAACAGGAAAAGAAGCCGCCAGTAGATTTTATTATATCAGCGAGCGAATAAACAACTTGCTTCATTGAAGTCAGTTGGGCAGAGCTGCTGGAGTGTATGTCCTTTAGCCATCCTGCTAGCTGCTCGGCCCCCTTAGGGGCTTAGTCAAGAGCCGCCTTCCCTAGCATTGGGGCCCAGGGTTTGAGGGGTTTTCTGCAATGGGCACTGTATTAGTTAATTTTCTTGTTACTGTGACAAAATATCAGAAGCAACTGAAAGAAAGAAATGCTGATGTTGACTTAGAGTTTGGGAAGAGATCCAGTTTACCTGGCTGTGGGAGCAGGGCTGCTAACATTCTGTCTGCAGCAGTGTGGAAGCAGAGAGGAACGTTGGCACTTGTGTCTCTTCCTCCTGCTTTGTTCAGTGTGGGGATCCTGTGAGATGATGCTGTCCGCATTTAGTCTGGCTTCCTTTGTCAGTTAAGCCTCACTGAAGGCATCCTCACAGACACACTCACAGACACTCACAGACACACTCACAGACACACTCACACACTCACAGACACACTCACAGACACACTCACACTCACAGACACACTCACAGAGACACTCACAGACACACAGACACACTCACAGACACTCACAGACACACTCAGAGACACTCACAGACACACTCACAGACACACTCACACACTCACAGACACACTCACAGACACACTCACACACTCACAGACACACTCACAGACACACTCAGAGACACTCACAGACACACAGACACACTCACAGACACTCACAGACACACTCAGAGACACTCACAGACACACTCACAGACACACTCACACACTCACAGACACACTCACAGACACACTCAGAGACACTCACAGACACACAGACACACTCACAGACACTCACAGACACACTCAGAGACACTCACAGACACACAGACACACTCACAGACACTCACAGACACACTCAGAGACACTCACAGACACACAGACACACTCACAGACACTCACAGACACACTCAGAGACACTCACAGACACACTCACAGACACACTCACACACTCACAGACACACTCACAGACACACTCAGAGACACTCACAGACACACAGACACACTCACAGACACTCACAGACACACTCAGAGACACTCACAGACACACTCACAGTCTTCCAGTGGTTCCAGATCCGCTCACATAGACAGTGAGGACAAAGACAGACACTTGGTAGACCGAAACGTATTGGTCACTGAGTCCCTTGACCATATTCCTACCCCTACCCTGATGTACACACCCCTGTCACACCCCTCGCTCACATATTACCAGGATCTGGTGGCTTGCAGGTGTTGGCTGCATGTCTGATGCCATCCCCTTTTTACTAAGAACGTGGTCTCAGGACAGCAGGGACATTTTTCTGTGTTCATGTCTATGTTCACAGCCCCTGACAGAGTATCTGGTGCATCACCGTTGCTTAAGTAAAGCTTATCAAGTAAGTAAACATTGATAGTCTCCCTCTTCATCTTTAAACCACGTACCACGGACTGATGGGAGATGTCATTCTGTAAATATGTTTCTCATACTGGTTAATAAATAAAGCCCTGCTGGCCAATGGGAAATCAAGATAGGCGGGGCTAGGAGACCAGGAGGAAAGAGTAAGTAGGAAGGAGGAGTCAGCATGTAGAGCATGGAGAAAGCAAGATGCTGGGCCTGCCGGGCTCTGATAAAATGAGCCACGTGGAAATACTTAGATAAGTAGAAATGGGTTAATCATTAAGACAGAGCTAGCCCATAAACAATAATAGTAACTGGCTAACAGGATTGTATCAAATACAGAGTCACAGCGTGTTATTGGGGCTTGCGTGGCGGCGGGACCAGAAGGGCTGGCAGAAAACATACATGCTACAACGGACCATGGCAGTTTAGTATGAACCAGATACAGATCTTCCAGAAGCCATGGCACATCACCCAATGTCACCCAGGCTGCACCTGTCCTCCAGATGTACTCCTGACATCTGGGCCTCTGCTTTTGGTGGCCCACTACGTCGCACAGGTTTCTTGCTGACACTCAGATACTGTATGCACACAGCTGTCACCTGCCTAGGTTTGGAGGGCAGGGTTTACATGGACGCAAACCCAAGGAGAGCCCCGTTTAGCAGAAACAGCTGGCACAGCATGTTGCTTCTGTATTCCAGGATCATTTAGGAACTTGAATTTGAGACATTCCTTTTTTATGAAGTATGGTGGTTTAGATAAGAATGGCTCCCATAGGCACACTGTTTCAAATGCCTTGTCACTGGGGAGCAGCACTGTTTGAAGAGACTGGGCTATGTGGCCTTGTTGGAAGAAGTGGGCTTTGAGGTTTCAGGAGCCCAATCCAGGCCCAGGATACTCTCTCTTCCTGCTGCCTGTGGATCTGGACGTAGACCCTTCAGCTCCGCCCCCATGTGTGCCAACATGCTCCCCACCTTGGCAATAATGGCCAAACCTCCGAAACCCTACAGCAGCAGAGAACACTGACTAAGGCAGGAAGACCCCTGCCCAGTGGCTTTTGTGTGATTCTAAGTGGACATTTTCTCTATTATACATTGGCCTGCTCTGGGCATGCTGGTGAATATATCTCAGAAAAGCAGATAGAGACTGGATTAGTCCTGGATCAGATCCCAGTTTTCAGCCAGCTTTTCAATGGGTCAGAAAGAGCCCCCTGAGATTCTGCATCCTGGGTGGGTGAGTGGGAAAAGAATTCATATGCCCTTGACCTTGGCTCCCATCCAAATAGACACCCAACCTGTCCTACACACACCCCCTATCTCCTAGAGATGTCCTCAAAGGCAGGGGGTGAGCATTTGGAGGGTGAGTGGGGAGATGCTATACGCTGCTTCTTCATTGTCTACAGGGGCATGATGACACCCAGCAGAGGGTCAACTCCTCTGGCTTCCTAGGTGGTGAAGGGAAGAAACTGGCGGGGGGCATCAGCCATATTCAGAGCGGAGGAGGAGTAACCAGAGCAGGAGTGAGCTTCCTGCCCCCTCTTCTTCCCTTCCTCTGGATTGAGGGCAGCAAGGAGGGGCTGCGCACAGACAGCAGTATCCACGTGACCTTCAGTCTTAGTGGACCCCAGGATCCTGTGGGGCGATGGTGAGGGATGTGGACAGAACCGGGTGCCATTGCTGGGTTAGAGGGGTCAGTCCCGCTGGGTGTGTCCATGAGTGTGGTTAACCAGAAATGTCAGGAGCTACTTCAAATAAAACTTCACAGAAATGGCACTCAAAGGGTGACACCGAGTTTGCTGACGGCAGGTTATCCAGGTAACATGTTTTGAAAGCATGAAAGCTTAGCCTCTTCCTTAGAGCACACACACTTCCTCTCAGGTGACACTTCAGGGTTTCACAGGCAGCAGGTACTGATGGCAGTGAGGGGCAGGGTAAGGACAAGGACTCCGGAGAGGAGAAAACAGCCCGTGTCCCCTGAAAAGGGCTGCAATACGCCTCACAGTCAGGACTCGCAAAGGCACTCTGTTTCTAACTACCCAGAATGCACCTCCCTGTGAACCTCTGGATGGTTTTGTTTACCAGCAGCTGTGTCTAGCCTTTTCATATGTGACATGAGATTATCATCTACAAACCGTGTAGATTTACATTGTGGCAAGACATTATCATCTACAGAGAACCACACAGTTGCTCTATTTAAAAAACGCAAAAGAAAAATAGACAAAAACCGTTCACATTTTAAGTAGTTTAATACTTTGTGTCTTGCTCTCCCAGGGGCACTTATGGCCTTCAGGCCTCGAGTTGGACACCCAAGTAGACCTATGACATGAGGGTGATTTGCATACATAGGAAACACAAAACCATGTAAAGCTCTGCATCCCAGGGTGTTGTTGTCACCTTTCAAAACCTAGTTGTGATGCTCTGGGCACATGAGCTCTGTGTGTTTGGGTACAGATGAGAAGACAAGGACTAAGTCAGTGCTTGAGAAGGACTGTGTGGGAAGTGTGGATTTTATCTGTAAGGCCAGCGGTCTGTGCGACCCCAAGCAAAATGGCCAGCTTGCCAATCTTCACCTTTTCCAATTTCACATAAAGTAAAAGGACAAAGTAAAAAGTAAAAAGTAAAAGTAAAAAGCCGCAGAGGACAGCGGCTGGGGGATGGGCTAGGGGGAAAGAACTCGCTGAGCAAGAACAAGGACCTGAGTTCTGATCCCCAGACACAGCCCTGGGGAGATGCAGACAGCATCAAGGATCTCGGGCCCATGGGTGAGCTTGCCAATTAAGCTGAATCCATAAACACCATGTTCTATAAGAGACTGTGTGTGTGTGTGTGTGTGTGTGTGTGTGTGTGTGTGTGTGTGTATGAGAGAGAGAGTCCTACTTTGCTACATGCATGTGCACTAGCTGTCTCACGCACAAATGTGTGTGTGTGTATATGTGTGTTATTGCCAGTGTTATTATTAACTGCCATCCTGGTAGCTTGATTATGTGTTGCAATAATCTCCCGGGAGACAAAGGGTTTGAAAGGCACACGGTTCGCCCCTGTATTAAAGCTGCATGGGAAAGAGGCCACAGGAAGGCTGCCTGCACAAGGCTGCCTTATCATGTGTACAGAGTGTGGGTGTCATGTTGGTGCCAGGCCCCGCAGCTCTCCTTTGTGGAAAGTGACGGTCTCCCAAGGGGCTATGCCTTGGCAAGGGCTGAGGGACACCAACCGTGAGTCCCTCCCAGCTGCAGGTGAGACTCCGTGAGAGCAGCAGCTGCTGGCGAGAGAGACAAGATTTCATGAGCGGAAACAGACTAATGACAGCAAGACAAGCAGAAGATGAGATTCAGAATGTGTGTGTGTGCGCGCATGCACGTGTGTGTGTGTGTGTGTGTGTGTGTGTGTGTGTGTGTGTGTGTGTGTGAACTTAGTCCCACACCACTGTAGCAGTTTCCCGCATTGGGCATGGAGGCTTTCCACAAGTCCGCATCTGAACCGGCTAGTTTAGGGCTGGCCTTTTTTCCCTGCAGGCAGCTAGTGAGAGGAACTGAGTTGTTTCCCTAAGGGTGTCAGAACCTACCTTTTGTCCTCGTGTCTGAATTCCTGTTGACCTAGCTCCCTGGACTTCAGACAGCTAGCCAGGACAACCGGAGCCTCACAGGTCTTTCGACCTCCCGTGTTTCCTGCTAAGTGCTTCTCTGAGCCTCTGCAGAGCCCTAGAGGGTTCTTATGTGCCAAGAGCATGTTTCCGGAACAAGCTAGTGCAGATTTCCCACGTTTTGCTTTTTTACCAACCAGCATGCCCTTCTGTAATTTCAGATGGAACTTGGGAACACATGTAGAAGAAAACAAAGGAAGAGAGTGAGGAGCAGGGCACACTGCGGAGCTGGGCATTCTCCTCCGTGCCACTGGCAATGAGGCTGCTTCCTGCTTGGGTCTGTTAGGGAATCTGTGTTGATAAACCTGATACACTAAGTTAATTCCCAGGGGAAACCTTTGCCAGTGTGGTTTCAATCTCGGCCAAGATCTGTTACCATCCAGGTGATATGGGATGCCCCTTATTTGTTCATGAGAAAATGTGATTGTACAAATCACGTGGAGAGGACAGAATGGGGCGTTGAGAGTTCCGTGGACTTCAGAACTCCTGCCTATGCCCCAAGGTTTTCCCCAGTAACTTCCTAGATCTCCATCAGGGACATCTATGGCCTTCAGGATCGTGACCTTCAGGCCTATGATCTTCATGGAAGTTGTCTCCAGGACCCTTGCATCTGCAGTATCTTGGACTGAAATCTTTGTGGCCATGATCTTAGAGGCATGCTCTTAATGGCTTTTGTTTTCAGGGCTGGGGTATCTGGGACTATGGTCTTTAGGACTCTAATCATTTTGCCCATGCCATATAAGACAGTGGTCGTCAAAGATCTTATCCTTAGCTTCTAGAAGAGACTGTGGTAAGCGAAGAGTCACCCTTCAGCTGAGGCCCAATGGAAGGAGCCTCAGGAGGTGGCATCCGGGATGGGAGGCAGATATGGACACCAGCATGGCCACCAGGGTCAGCAGACTTACCTTGTTAGCTGCAGGAATTGCTGCCCTCCAGCGACACTGAGTCAGACTTGGGAGCAGGTCAGAGACAAGCCTGTGCTGACCACAGGGACAGCTGCCTAGGGCTGTGGAGCCATTGGCCCAGGCAAATTCAAATGAAATAATCTGAAAGTGCAAGTGGTCCCCAGATGTCTCAGCCCCACTGCAAACAAAACCAAACCAAACCGTGTAAAATAGCCCAGTGGTAGCAGTGAGATAGACTATAAAATTAGTGTGACTTTCTTGGTTTCTAGTGGAGCTGCTGGAAAATGCACAAATGACATGTGGCTCACATTTTCACCTCTGTAAGGCTACACCAGCAGCAGTGGCCACTCTACAGCTCTGAGTCACCGTTTGTGGTGTCTGGGGAAGCCCACATTTCAGAGTGCTGAGCTGCAGGCCAAGCGTGGGGCACTTGTCACAGCAGCCACTGCCAAGTTCCATTAAACACTCCCCACTTCTGGGCAGCCACTCTCACTTCCGGTACTGAAACCCCAACTTCCGGCACCGAAACTATCACTTCCGGCACTGAAACTATCACTTCCGGTACTGAAAACCCCACTTCCGGCACTGAAACCATAACTTCCGGTGCTGAAACCCCACTTCCGGCACTGAAACTATCACTTCCGGTGCTGAAACCCCACTTCCGGCACTGAAACTATCACTTCCGGTGCTGCAGAGTCCTGACAACCGGCTGGTTCCCACGTGGTTAGTGCTGTCCAGACAGTGAGTGAGAAGGATCAGGAGGGGGTTGCCTCTATCACCGTGTTAAAGATACACAGGGCTTTGATGCTCTTTCCTTTGCAATGCCCTGTGCAGGGCATTGGGTGGGGTGAATGGGCAGAGTCTACGCAGGCCCCTCAGCTGCCAACTCCAACACAACTCAGCAAAGCATAGTCACACCAGCGAGCTGTTCCACAAACCTATTCTAGACTCAGGGGCCTTGAGGCTGCTTGATGTCCTGGGACTGTTGGCTTGGGGCAGTTTGCACAAGTGTGAATGTATGTATTAGGCAGGCATTTCTTAGAGAAACAGGACTAACAGAAACACACACACACACACACACACACACACACACACACACACACACACAGTAGATTTATTAGATTTGCTTATTCAGTAACTACCTGCTTTCTGGAGAGGCTGAGAACCTGGCAGCTTCTCAGTCTAAGAGGCCAGATGCCTCAGCGATACCAGTCCAGCTCTTGTGGAAGGCGGGAAGCCCTTGAGGAGTCATGGATGTCCGCTACGTTGTAATCTGGTGTCAGCAGCAGTGATAAAGCAGGACTCTCAGGAAGCAAATGCATGCCACCCCACCACCAAAGAACTCTATATCTGAGCTGTCTGTGAGAAATTCCACACATGCGGAGTATGAAGCTTGGCCCCTTTCCCCTCCTGTAGACCATTCTCTCTTGAAATGTCCTAGAAGGTAACCAAGCTGTGTCTGTCTCCTGGGTGATTTTAAATCCCGTGTGTTGGCAATCAGGACCAAACATCGGAATGTATGGCGCCTGCACAGCGTGTGTGCTTGGGTGAGTGTGAACAATCGCGTGCTAGTGAACGCTGGGTTTTCTACGCAGAGTCTTTGCGGGCCCAGAGCCCGTTTCCCTGAGATAGAGGAGTCCCAGCCAGTGCATGCACAGGAGAGCTGCTCTGTGGGTTTTCTGCGCGGTGGATCATCTGGCTCCATGTCGATGCCCCACGGTGTGAACAGGCACCACATCCAAGACAAGGTGATTGCATGAATGTGACCCTTGAGCAGGACAACATCTGGGGACCACTGGTTGGAACTTGCCCTTATCCTTTGCTCACAGCCTTCCTTGTGTCACATCCCTTTGATGAAGCACCTTGTCCTTCTGGTTGCCATGCCAGGGAAGATGGTGGAAGAAGACCCAGGCTTCTGTGTCTCATGCACTGCAGCTGTGAAGCAAAACCAAGAATCATTTGAGAGAGAGGTTGACATCATCTCTCCGACATCCGTAGGACAAAACATGCATGCAAATAAACTGGCAGCAGATTTGTGATTTCCTTTCTAAATTTTACTTTAAGAATGTCCAGAAGCGAACTTAAACTTTCCCAGTTGAGAGATACTAGCAAGAGAGAATGAGGCACGTTTGGTTTCTTATCACTGATTCATTTATTACTGTAGTGTCTTTGTACAATGTGTCTGTGTCTGCATACCACATTAAAAAAAAAAAACAAAGGAAAAAAAGAAAGAAAGGAAAAGAAAAGAAAAAGGAAATCGAAAAGCAAACTTTTAAGAAAATGTCAATGTAAGGACTGGCGTTTTCTGCTTGCTGACTGGTGGTCTTGTGGAGACCCCGGCTTGTGTTCACCAAGCCGTGCTCTGCTCAGTTCATCCCTCATTGACTGCATTCTGACTTCTCAACACTCCCGTCTAGGTCATTGCTCTCGTCAAAAGATACTAAGCGCCTCCACTTTCCATTCTGCAAGTGTGCTTTAACTCAGCAGCAGCAGCAAGCCAAATGCCTGCAGTTAAGTCCTGCCTCAGTGCAGGTCTGTGCACCACCACTGCTCTCAACACACCTGGGGACAAACGGCACGCAACAGTGTGGGTACCGCCCGGTGCGTCTGTGCGGGGCTCAGAATAAGTGGTGCGCAATCCTCAGAGGGTGGAGGCCTGCGGTGATATTTCGTTTGTGATCTAACAAATAAAGCTTGCCTGAATTTCAGAGTGTGGAGCTAAGCCACACTAGTTAGGCATAGATGCCAGGCAGTGGTGACGCACACCTTTGATCCCAGCCAGCACTTGGGAGGCAGAGGCAGGGGGATCTCTGTGAGTTCATGGCTACCCTGGGCTACATGAGATTGATCCAGTGGAAAAGAGAAACAGAGCCAGGCAGTGGTGGCTCACATCTGCAATCCCAGGACTTAGAAGTCACATGACTGTAACCCCAGCTCTAGGGAGGTGGAGACAGGAGTGACATGGCTGGGTGGAGAGCGTAACATAAGGCTGGAGGACACGGGAACTCAGGACATTCTGTCTGAAGATTGGTAGGGACAGGATTGCCCCTTTGGTCTGAGGATCCAGTAGAGGTAAGAAGTCTCTCTAGTGCCTGGCTCCTTTACTTCTCTGATCTTTCAGCATTTACCTCAATATCTGACTCTGGACTTTTACTATTAAGATCTATAAGAACTCGTGCTACAGAGACCAGATTCTGCTGGTTGCTTCAGGCAACACAGTTAGGAAAGGTTGAAGTTCAAATCCACCCCGACACTCCAAGACTTCTGCTGCCCTTGGCTCAGTTAATCCTTCTCGGCTATGGCCCAAAAGCATAAATAAAGGTCCAGACACAATGGTGGCAAGGCTAAGAGATGGCAGCAGGCTCCTGTGACCCTGGGCCATGTTGTTACCCTTCATCTCAGGTGCTTCTGATATTTGCTTCCCAATGATGCTTCTTCTGGTTGGGTTGCATTTGATGAGGCCACACACCCTCTGCTTGGTGACCAGCCCACCATGATGGTAACGGATAGAGGTCTTGGGGGTAGCCTATGCTCACCGGGGCTGTTTCTGCACTCACCCAGCTCTTCATCAAGCTGGTGCTCAGGTCTGGTCTCAGGCATTGCCAGGACGGCAGGCTCCTCGAGACGTTGCTGCCCCTCCCACTATGGCGAGCTGGCCCACCTTGAGGAGGGCAGCAAGCAATGTTTTGTCACCCAGGCTAGACTCCACTGTCACTTCAGCAGATCCCTATGGAGTGACTTGAGATGGTCACCTCCTCCAGGATGTTCCTTAAAGGTGTCGATAGGATGACCCTAGCCTGCCGGTCACAGAGGGTCCTGTCAACAGGGCACACACAGCTGGGAGTCCACATTCGATGCAAACCCACAGATGTCATCATGACCAATGTCATCTTCACAGGTGTTCTGACTGGCATAACAACATCATGAGCATTGGCCACCAGCCTGCCAGCCTTGCCAAGGCAGAGTAAGGATTCCTGGATCCCAAACCAAACACCCGGGCAGAGTTTTGCTTCTGAGTCTATTTCTTCTACTGCCCTCCAGCGAGCTGGCGGCCCCTTGACTAATCTCACGTGTTCACTGCCTGATCAGCGGCACATTCCTCCAACCAGAGGTTTTCCTGGCAGCTCTCTCATCCAGTGTGGAAATGTGTGTTTCCTGAACCCTTTCCTCACTCCCTTCTTGTGTGGTCAATAAATAACAAGTTTGCACACAACTTGACACAAAGAGTGACATTAATTTTATTTAAACTGCAATATTAATATCCATTGTGAGTCTAATTAACTCACATTTATTTGTATGATATCCCAGTAAAGAGTTTGGGGAAGAGAGAATACTGATTCTCTAGAAAAATATATAGCAAAAGAATTATGGAAACAAAACATTCTTACATGATCGTGTTACTAAGGTTATTGCTTTTCAAATATCATCTATATTGGGGAATAATGGCATAATATGCAATTTGGGGGAACTAGTTAATTTGAGAGAATCATTTTGTCAGGTTTTTCTAGGAAAATAATGCTTTAAATCTTTTTAAATGATCAAACACCTTAAAATATTTGAGAAATGTCCAGCTGTGTGAAGATTGCTGTACAAAATTAGGCTTGCCCGTTTTTTTTCCCTCCACCATTTATGAGCATGTGTATATATATATATATATATATATATATATATATATATATATATATATTCCTACTTCCCATGTGTCATCATGTTCCCAAGGATGTGATTAAAAACTCAAGTGAGAAGTGAAATACAGAATTATGGTTATTGTCATGCATCACACTTTGCATTGCTGGGCCTGAAGGGCAAATGGCACATATATGCCTATTGTTCCTCCCTTCTGACAGAGAAGTAAAGGCACTTTAGATGTGGCGGCTAATGTCTGCCGTCCCAGCACAGGGCAGGCTCAGAAAGAGGACTGCCATGAGTTAAGGCCATTTTAAGCAGAATGAGTGAATCCCAGGTTCACATGGGCTAAAGAGTGAGCCCCTGTGTTATAACTCCCACTCTCCATCAAAGAATCTTCCCTTTGGCAGCAGAGGTTATTAGAGACCTCCCCAGGGGTTAAAACGGAAAATAAATGATGGTGGGATATCCAGGACCAAAGTGGACATCTGTAACGCAACCCTTACACGCAATGCCCTGGGAACATCAACATCATGGAAACAGGGAGATTCTAAGAGCTCAGGGATCGAGATTATTGCTTCAAGATCGTGTATTTTGGAGAGGACAAGAACACTGAACCAGAGACTCTCAACAATGTGGCTGCCTAAGCAAGATCTGCAAAAAAACCACAATCAGTCTATGTACCAGAATGGATGGAGGAAGCATTCACAAGGGACCACCCGCAGAGGAAGAGCTCCACACAATGAATGGCAGCTAAGAGATGGAGAACAGCCTTTTATTTTGCAGGACTGCTCCTGCATTGGAAGTGGTCAGTACATGCAAGCAAGGGCATCTCTAATTAGACTCAGTAGGCTGGCTCTTCCTCTCTTGGAATAGAGAAATTGTGAATTTTGGAGCAGTTGAGGGACATCAGAAGTGAGTGGAAATGATGTAAAAACAGTGTATTCCCCTATAAAGTTTCAAATAACTCGTAGGGGGGAGGGGAAGAAGCAGAAACTTCCAAACTGACTGATGGGATGGATCGCCTTCTGCTTCTTGTGTTCTACCGTCACAGTTTTTTCTAAATCTCCCCCAAAAGCCCTTAGATTTTCCCCAGAGGCTGCTGCATGCGGGGAAGCGGGCCGGATAGCCGGCACGCTCACCTGCCAGTGTGCGGCTGGAGGTGGGGGCTCCATCTCATCTCTGCCCTTCATTGCTGCGCCTCTGCCAAGCACATGCTACTCACAGAACAGCATCTATAGTAGGCTCTGGGAAGAGCAGCAAAACGTGCTGTTCCAACCACAGCATTGCCCTGAGAAGGTCTCCTAGAACAATAAGCAGCCCCTGGGCCTTTGTGTCTGACTCATGGGGCCTTCCGGGTTAACAGATGCACTCTGGAGACATTTCGCTCATCATCTATAAATCGTGAAGTTCTGACACATTTCTGTCTTGCACACGGATGCTGGATATCTGAAGGGTACAAGCTACAGTGGTTCCTGGGCACCAGGCTCATGATGTCTCCCTAGAGGTGAGGTCGCTTCTGCCAAAGACCCTGCTTGGTCGGGCACAGCTACAAGGAGATGCACTAAACCAGCCCATGGGAGTCTGCTGCTGCACGAGCATGAAATGGTCCAGACATAATGGGATGCTTCAGCTTGGATTTGCTCCAGCATTGCCGTGATGAAGAGATTATAAAAGTTTACATCCAGTGTTTTCTTGAGATTGAAAACTATAACGTATCACACAGAAATTGTTTTGAGCTGTAGTGGAGTTGCTGAGACCCAAAATAACCACATGTCTTGAAGAAATCACGAATATCGTACTGCGGGTCCAAGGTTGATGTGGCAGGTTCACAACTTCCCAGGATCCTTCCCATCTTTTGTCCTGCTGTCCTGCGCAGTCCTTACTTTCTGTTCACTAACTAACTTGCCTCATAGTCACAGAATGGATACTGAGAAAACGCTGTTACCTGACTTGCCCATCTACACGGTAGAGTCCATGCCACTACCCCTGCTAAACCCACCATCTGTGCTGCAGAATTCACCTTCCCATTCAGAAGTCAGGGTCTGCAGAGTGAGAGATGCCTTCTAGATAGCATAGAAGTCTTTGTGCCACCTAGCAAGCTCCCAGTGTTCCCCCACGTGCAGAGATACCCAGGGCAGCCATATACACAGGGTTGCAGTACAGGGATGCCTAGGTTGAAGTTGTAATCTGGGGAACTGGGACAGTGGCAGAGCTGGGGGACCCCCTGGCCAGCCAAGAGCTGATGTAGGACACACACGTGTTCTGTGAAGGGCTGGGAGAGGCAGGGTGCAGTCACAGAGTGCATGGTATGTTCATTGGGAGTACATCACTACTACAAGAAGGACACTGGCCCCTTCTGCTGTCTTGTGCAAGTTGCGAGGAGCCACTCTGTGAAACCTGTGTCCTTAACTGGGGATATTCTACAGCCATGAGCTTAGGCCAGAAGACAGTGACCCCCAATGTTAGCGGCCAGCACCTTGGATGCCTGTCATCACCCCCCAAATGAGCCTTGGTTCTCTTCCCCCCAGTGAGCTTACTCTGTGCCCCTCTAGTCCGCAACCAGCTGCTTACACGGCTAAGACGACAGAGAAGCCTCCATCTCAGGAGCCCTCTCTGTGGTCTCATCAAACACGAGTGGATTCCAGAAGGAAACATGAAATCAAATCTCCTGCATGGTCAAGCCTGTGTGGACCCGGGTTCTGTGGGAGATGCTGCATCCTAGTCTGGGGTGTGGCTGGGAACAGCTCAGAGCCGTGTAGTGGCTGCTGGTGGCAAACATTGAATTCTGGGGTTCCTTCCAAAGGTTACGAGTCACATGAGGGTGCCTGGACAAAAGCTCCTTCATCTCAAATGGTTCTCACGACAGGTGAAAGTTCCTGAAAATACCAGCTGCCACTCCCTCAGCACCCGGCTTCTCTAAAGGACAGTCTTAGCCATGCCTCTTCCGAGCTGGCAGAAGTTTCTTGTCATGTTCCACTTGGAGCCACAACTTGAGGATCCCCAAGTGAACAGGAGTTTCAGCCACTCTACTGCCTTTACTGCCTTTGCATCACCAAGCGACAAAATTCTTACTCTAAGTGGCCCTTGGATGGCCTCAGGGCAGGGCCAGAGCAGCCTCCCCCACAAGGTAGCCCTAGTAAGCGAGGCTGGTGTTAAGACAGCAGCGATTATCTACAGCTACACATACTTTGGACTTACTAATAAGAGCCCAAAGGTGGTTTTCAAAAATATTTCTGAACTCATGTTGCCTGCTTAAAGACAGGAGCATCCGGGAGGCCTGACCCTCGTTGAAGCCTGAGTAAGAAGTGGGTATGCACCAGGCAGGTGTCCAGGGTGGTCCTGATGCTGCAAGCTGACCGCTCGGGGACTTGCTTCTGCTCCCTGGCAGAGCCAGGTCCCCTATTGCAGCCATGCCAGCCCCTGCCGCAGAGCAGCTGCCTGCAAGGGGTCAGTAAGGAGTTGACTACTTAAATACTGCATCAATCAGTGCCCCTCAATGGGCTGCCGGGTGATCAGCGGGGAGGTTGCCATGCGTCTCGCCCTTGCCCGCCTCTGCTTCGGAAGCGAACTCGTGTTTTCTCTCGCTTGGTTGTGATCAACCCAGTGAGGCAGCCTGGGCAGTCCTGCCTTCAGAGAGGGCCAGCCGCAGCCGTTCAAAGCTGTCTTCAGTGTCAGACGCAGAGCCCCGCTCCACGAGGCTCTGCAGCTACCGCGTGGCTTGTGGCAGGGCGGGAAGGGGGCAATGGTGGCCTTCAGACAGAGGCAGGAAGCACCTGCAGGACTGTGTGCGGCCCCAGTCAGAGCCCTGGCTTGAAAAGGAAATGATAAACTCCACAACTCAAACACAGGTCTGGACAAGAGGGAGAGTGCGAGTGCGTGCGGACACTGAGATGATGGAAAGGAGGGAACAGCCTGCACGCCAACATGCTGCTGCGGTCATACATGTAAATACATGCAAATAGTGCGCTTCGACTGCACACGTCCCCTTGTCTTCCTCACCCTTCCCTACCCTTGATGACCCCTTTCCTCCTCCGGATCAGCCTCACCCCTCTCTGCCCCCTTCCCACCCCTCCCCTCCGCGCCCCTCCCCTCCGCTCCCCTCCCCTCTCTCCCCTCCCCTCCCCTCTCTCCCCTCCCCTCCCCTCCCCTCCCCCAGTGAGCTTCATTAGGTTTGCTTCCGGGTGAACACCTTCCCACCGACTGCACCACTGACCACTGACAGAATTGTCTGTCTCCACCACTAACTAAGGATATCAGGGACGCTTGGGGATCTCAAGAGCCCCCCCCCCCCCCCCCCCATGCTCTGAGTCAGGGAGCCCACAGGGCCAGTCTAGGGCAGTAATCACAGCTGTCCAGAATTAGGACAGCAGCAGCGGTGTCATGCTTGGAAGACTATTCCAGAACACTCAGGGCTGTTTTCTGGCTGGACTCTGCTGTGTGTCCATCCTACAGACAAAGCGAGCCTGGCTCACCATACCCAGGTAAACGGTGGTGGGTGGTTCTCTTGGATACCTTCGCTCCTGACCCGAGCTTCAGGGGTGGTCTGTTCAGCCGCTGATAGTGGTAGTGTCACTTCTGGCTGCTTCTGTGGAGTGGCAGAGGGATGACTGGGCCGTCACTGGGCAGTCTTCGCCACTCAGAGAACAGTATCAGAGGAGGGTTCTCAGGCCTTGGTGGGTACGTATGCCATTGTTGGTCTGCACAGCTGGACTACAGGAGTCCTCTGCATGACTCATCTCCCACTTTCTCCGAACTTAAAACATGACGGGGGATGAAACCCAGGCTCCCAGAATGTTTGGAAAATGACACCACTGCTGTATAGTCCCAGACTTGAGACAGGGACTCTCTAAGATGTCCAGGCTGGTATTGAACCTTCATCCTCTTGCCTCAGTTTCTTAAGCAGCTGGACTGACAGATGTGCGTCACCCAGACTGATGCTTCTCAGCTCTTTGATCATTTAATTGGCAACAAATTTCCCAGATGGATCTCTTCTCATTTCAAAATATTATTCTAAATTTATTTTAGAAAAGTAACAATAAGTGAAAAAATTAACATTAAGATGTAAGATTATTTTCTTGGCATTTGGGCTATTATGACTTCATTTGCAGCAGTGCTTAGCAGCCAACAGCGCAACTGTTAATTTTAACAGTTAAATTTACAGTTTTAAACAGTTTTTATGATGCCCAGCTCCATCAACTTGACAAGTCTACTGTTAAAATAACTGTTTAAACACTGTATTTACAGTTCAAAACATTCTTTGTCACTGCTAAATTACTCACTTCAACTATTTATTGTCAAAAACATTTTTTTTAAAATAAAAGATGATGGTGTGAAGGTAGTGGTTTCTGTAAGTTTGGAATGTTTAGATTATGTAAAAACACCACATTTTAAACAAACTCCTATTAAAAAGTGTGACACTTGTGCTTTAACCTCCTCAGTGGAGAATTCACTGTGTGTACCTGGGCACCCATAGGCAAGGCATCTTGCCAGAGCCTCTGTCAACTTCGGGTTTAGATGAGGGGTCTTTGTTTTCTCTTTAGATATCTAGATTCACTTCGATAAGGCAAAATTGACATAAAATTTAGTATAATTAGCCAATGGCTTCTGGGGACAGAGAAACTCAGTTTTCATTGAGAAAGGTCAGCCTCGCTCAAGTGGATGACCTCACATCGAGGACTATAAGAGTGGCACAAATTGGGGTCTGTGACAGAAAAGGGGAGGATACAAGTTGGCAGTAGGAAGAGGACCAGGACAGACCTGGGAGCAGTTAGGGGGAGTTGGAGGGCTGTGGATGCAATCAAAATACACTGCATGAAAGAGTTAATGTATTTTAAGCAGTAACACCATTGATGACATGAATGCCATGCAATGAATTGAGAAGACTCATATTTAATTCCCAGTGACACCACACTGTTCACATAGGAAGAGAGCCATTTGGAACGTATTTTAAAAAGCTACCATTAGGACAGTGACATGGTTGGTTCTAGATCACGTCTGGATACTCACCTTCCTCTTGGGGTGCATTTTTCTCTGTATCACCTTATTATCCATATGTGCACAAGTTTCTATGATTGAGATTCTTATTTTTGAACAGCTTTTACAATATTAAATATCTCAGTAATCCTTCCAGTAGGCTCCCCTCCCAACTATTCACTGGTTGGACCCTCCCCATAAGGTTTTACAGTAGACACAAAATCACTGAAAGTTACTGTCAGCATGTGTGCAGCTGGTAACACGAAGTTGAGTGCCTCACTGTGATATCAAGGGAGAGATAGAGTGTGTGTGTGTTGTGTGTGTGTGTGTGTGTGTGTGCGCGCGCGCGTGTGCGCATGCACTCAGTACCCTTATCATCTCATCATCTCAGAGAGAGATAAAAACTCATTAACACCTCAGTGTAAATGATGGGAGCCTTGCATCTGGTACCATACTATCTTGGGTGGAAACTTTATTTGTTTCTCAGACTCTAAGAAACCATGTAGAGCTGTCCCTTAGTGACTGCTCTTCTACCATCCTGTGGTAGGGGAGATGGCAGCCATCCTCAGGGATCATCATCCTACAGACGTTCATATTTGACTTGGAGTGTATGCTGGCTCACACAAGACCAGGGAGCATCAGCACAGATGAAATGAAGTGAGATGCTCACGCTGGGCATAGATGAAGCCTTGGGAAAGAGCGCCAAGTCTGAGGGTGGAAAGACCAGTCAGCAACACAGAGAAGGAGAACTCACAGGAGTCAGCCAAGACAGTTGAGGTTGCAAGGAAGAGCCAAGGAGTTTTGTTTTGTGTTTTGTTTGTTTGGTTTTGCAGTTCTTGGTAGGATTTCTGGGTTTATAATATGTGTGGACCATCAGCCAGATCAAGGGTTACGGCTAGAAGCCAAACCACAGGCTAGCGTCACTTACCTGGTTCATTTGAATCGGCATGAATGTGTGGTGATTTCACTTCTACTCTGGGGCCACTCACACGCTTGGGCATCCCTGCTTCATCGTGACCTGAATGCTTGCCACCCTGTTGCCCTCCTAGGGTCCACACTGAGTCCCCCTACCTCCCCCTCTCCCCAGCTCAGTGTCTTCATCCCACACCCCTGTTGCCTGCCTTCCTGTCCCCTTTACTGACGTCACTGTGGCCTGGCTCCAGCATGACCGTCTACCATGGCCGCCCTCCCCACTCCAACCTGGCATCAAGCTCCATGCATTCTGCTAAGTCAGCCTGTGACTGGGTGGGGATGACTCTGAGAAATGGGCTTGGCTTCAGTGGAGTGATGGGGGATGTCCTTCTGTGTGCTCTAAATATGTTTCTCTTGTTGATTGATGAACAAATGCTGATTGGCCAGTAGCCAGGCAGGATGTCTAGGTGGGGCTACCAAACGAGGAGCATTCTGGGAAGAGGAAAGGCAGAGAAGGAGTCACTAGAGAGGGAGCAGGGATCCGGGCACCACAGGTAAGCCAAGACCATGTGGGATACACAGATGAATAGAAATGGGTTAATAGTTAAGAGAGAGCTAGCCAATAAGAAGCCTCGGCCATTGGCCAAACAGTTTATAGTTAATACAACGTCTGTGTGTTTGTCTGGGAGGAAATGGCTGCAGGATGTGGCAGGGCAGAAACTCCAGGAAGAGTGGAATAGCTTGGACAATTCTTGCATCTATCTGGTCCTTCTCCCAGGCCCATGGCAGGGACCAAAGATGATCTTGCTGTTTCCTGTCACATCCCAACACCCTAATGGCGTAAGGAGGCTAGCAAACCCCCCACACTGGATCATATAAAGACACAGCAAGCATGCTAGAAACATGCTAGCACCCGCTTCCCCTGGATTCCACACACACCCACCTCTGCCTGCAAGCAAACCTCACTCCTAATCCAGACACCTGGGCATCTCTCTCCCCTCAGAGTGCGAACTCCTCAGACACACAGACACACTCCCCATTACCCACCCCCCCCACACCTGCTCAAATTATCCCGCAGAGAACTGCCCCACCCTTCTCTACTCCGCTATTGTTCGTGCTGAACAATAGATGCAGGTTAATAAAACCCAATTAGAGACCAGAGGAGGCAGTTTGCAATGGTTCAGATAGAAACCCGCCTTTGGATAATTAGTATCAAGAATAATTCTGCAAGGAATTTCAAGTTGTGCTCTGTTCCAGGTGTCTTAATGAACAGCACAGGGCTTGGCTCCTGACTATGCTGTGGGCCTGATCGTGTACTGTGTATGAACACAGTTTGAAAAAAAACAGGCAGGTAAAGAATGCCTGTGGGAGGATTTAAAGGAAAACACAGTCCCAAGTCCGACCTTGCAAACGTGGTTCCTATTTTTCATTTAATAATGCAGTGGCTTGGTCACTTTTGCATGGGTCTGAATTCCCAGCTGATGAGCAGAAACAAGTGAGCCTGTGTGAGCATGTAGACTCAGTCCAAGTGTTAGCTGTGCCTTGCTCACCCCTGCTAGTAGCAGATGCTTCTAAATACTTGCTGAACTCAGTGACCAACTAAAAAAATGTGTAGGATACGCATAGATCGGTGCCTAGCCCAGTCATCCAGCAACTGGTGGGAACAGATGCAGAGACCCACAGCCAAACACTAGGGAGAGCCAGGGGAACCTTGCAGAAGAGGGGGAGAAAGGCTTGTAATCGCCAGAGGAGTGCAGGACACCAGGAGAACATGGCCCCAGAATCAACTAAGCAGGGCTCACAGGGACTCAGAGACAAGCGTGGAGCGTGTATGGGCTGAGCTAGGTCCTCTGCACACACATTATGGTTATGTGGCTCGGTGTGCTTGTGGGGCTCCTAACAGTGGGAGTGGCCGTGTCTGTGACTCTTTTGCCTGTGCTTGGGACCCTTTTCCTCCTCCTGGGTTGCCTCATCCAGCCTTGGTATGAGGGTTTGCCTCTTGTTATAAAGTGTTCAGATGATATCCCTCCGTGAGTTTGGAGGGAACTGGGAGAAACAGAGGCACAGGGTGGGGCCCATCACAGCAGACACCAGTGGGATTGGGCAAGCAGGACATGCGATGGATACAAAGACCACACCACACACCACCTAGACGCAAACTCAAAGCCAACTACAGGGGCTCAAATCAACGTATACGTTCTCTGAACACTTTTACATACTTTCTGTTCGTCACAGCGGTGATCTGGTCCAGCTTTGGCCCAGCAGGTGCATGTGTGTGGGGGTGGGGTGGGTGGGTGGATGGGTGGGTGGGTGGGTGTCTTTGGTAACTGCACTTCCCTTTGGCATCATATTCTTGGGTGGCCAGACAAAAATCCCAATTTCGTAGACTCACTATCTTTTAAATACCCTCCTTCCCTCCCTCCCTCCCTCCTTCCCTCCCTCCCTCCCTCCCTCCCTCCCTCCCTCCCTCCCTCCCTCCCTTCTTCCCTCCCTTCCTCCTTCCTTTATCCCTTGGTTCTTCCTATTTTTTTCTTTTCTTTACTTTTTGGAAAAGTGCTTCTCATATTGATACTACTAGAGAGTCTTTCTTTGTTGTCCTGACCATGATTGTGCAAACCCTTCTCTGGTTCAGTCTTCACAGGATGTCTTCCTTTACAAATCATCATGGGTCCAGGCTAAGGCAGGAGCTACTCTGGGCTGGGGACAGCATACAACCTGCAGGCTCCTTCTGCTTTTGCCTATGGATGGCGTCATGTCTGTATGGCTGGAATACCTACCCTTTTGAGCACAGCATGTCGGGAAGGATGGCTTCTTAGGGATCTGTATGAAAATGGCGCTGTAGCAGGGACCTCTCAAACAAGCAAACAGCCATGTGGTAAGCAGGGTCTCTCACAGATTTTTAAAGTGTTTTGACTGCCTCAAGTTGCCTAGCTGCCCATCCATGAGCTCTACTAGGCTCGGAGAAGAAGGCAGCATGAGAGTGGAAATACAATATTATTGAAGCTGAGTTAAGATGACAGTAACCGTGCCTAGGATTTCTGTGGCCTCTGGCCACTGTGGGCTCCCTTCAGGTCTTGTGGGAAACCAGGCCTTTTCAAAATTTCCATATGACTGCTTGGGGAAGGCTGTGGTCTCATAACTATGGGGCATTGGAGTCTGTCTTTGTCAGAGGCAAAGCCTTGGCGTCTGGAGGGCTCCTGTAAAGTAGGCTGGTTTTACAGGGTGGTTCTGAGGTCTGTGTGGGTGATAGAGAAGCAGGGGCGGCACCTCCCCTGAGGCCTGCAGCTCAGTGAGTCACCTTGGTGTGCTCTGGCCAGTAGGACAGGTGAGCCAGACCTCCCGCCTGGCTGTGCACCTGAGTGCTCCTTCCCAAGGCGCCTCTGCCAGGTTCATAGACGCTGTCCTTCCACCCTAGGCCACCGTCAGCCCCATGACTTTGAATTCATGACATTCCTTCTGCATCTGCTCCCAAGCTCATAATAAGCTGGCAGCTTAGTGGCCTCTTTCTTAAATTGGCTAGGAAAGCAGGCAAGCTTTACAACCAAAACAATCAATCTCCAACTGCCAAACCCAATCAGGCCGGGTGGAGACTGACCCTTTAAATTGAGTGTGAAATTGGGGGATGTCTCTCCATCCTCCCATGTGTGTGGGGCGCCACTTCCTCTCCTAAGTGGGGCTGTAACAGCAGCGCCATTCCTGCAGCTTTGTGATCAAACCTGGTGCCTGGACAGGGCAGGCGCTGGGGCAGGAGGGCCGGCCATCTGGCCGCAGGCGTGTGGGACAGCCAGACACACACCAGGCTCTCTGCACTTGTAAATCTGTGCAGTGTGTCTCTCAGGTCTGATTTTAATTTGGGTAATATTCCTGTTAATAATAACATCTAATTACAACATCCATTAAAAGTTAGTAACATTAATTTAACAGGGAGAGAATCTAATAGAGTTCTTAGAGCGACATTGGCATTTTTCCATTAAATTAATGTTACAAACTTTTAACAGGATGTCTTAAATCGGCATCATTAGTGTTGGGAATATTAAACAAATTAAATTCAGGCCTGTGATATGAGGTGGGAGCCTATTTATGAATCCAGAAAAGGTGTCTGCTGGGCCCTTTCACCTGCCTAAAGCATCCAGCAGGAAGTTTGGGTTGTTGTGCAGGGCTGCAGAACCCCAGCTTTCTGGAAACTTCTGTAGAAGCAGGGTGTCTCTTAATCCCAGGTATGTGCATTGTTGGAGGAAGTGGGGTGGATAGGATGCCCCTTTCGTGTCATTCTTCCCTATTCCGTGGCAGCCGTTGTTTCTCCTGGCTTCCCTCCCTGTGTACGATGGCGTGGGAAGCTGGGGAAGGCGGCTCTGCATTTGTGAGCTGAGGTCAAGGACTCTCAGATCCCTGTGTGGTCCTGTGGTGTCCTCTGCCTGCTGGGCTACCCAGGCCCTGGCTGAGGCCTCTTGAAAAGTGCCTGAGGCTGGGTGGGTGCAAGGAGGAAGAGAGGGCAGTTCTGTGCAGGCCCCTGAAGCCACCTGTTACAGGAATGAGTCTGTTACTAGACGTTTTCTCTCAGGAGAGAGGCTTCAGGTGTCTGGTGAGGGGCAGGGGATGGAGGGACGGCCTGCATTGTCTAGAGAAGAAAGCTGATTCTCTTTGACATTTATAGAACCGGCTGGCTTGTGACTGAGACACTCTTTAACAAGACTGTCCCATAAAGGCCAGCCCACTATACACACTTGGAGGGCCTCTTGGATTCCGTAGGCATCAAGACCAGAGATGACGGTCATAAAATGGGGCTGGACATTTGGCTGGTAGGAACAGTAAGTAGCTCCTTGGTTTTTTTTTTTTTTTTTTTTTTTTTTTTTAAGCACCCACCTGTCCTTGGACAAACTAGGAGCCAAGGAAATAGAAGAAGATGTTGTTCAGACATTGCCTGCCCATGTGCCTCACTCACTCTTATGGCGGAAAACTTGTCAGTTCTGCAGAAGATTTCTTAGCCATAGGGCTGTTGAACGTGAGCTCTGAATTGCTGGGCTTAATCCAGTTCTACCTCTTAGGGGCTGGATAATTTTGGGTGAGTGATCGGCTTGTTCGGAGTGTCTGTTTTCTCACAGGTAAAGCAGGGATGAGAATACTTACCAGTGGAGAAAGGCTATGCTGTGCCAACACCAGGGCCTTCCTATTTGCTTAGTCTGAGCTTCAGAAGAACGAGATCTAGCACCTAGCCACTTGGGATCACAACAGAAAGACATGGGATTTTCTCTTGGCCACTCAAGGTCAGGGTTCTAGTGGAATAGTGGTACTCTGATGATGTACTTGCCTATGGAAGACACCCTGTGTCATCTTGCCTGGGTCCTTTGGCGTCTCTGTTGAGCTGTGGAGTAGAAAGGACTTTTGTCATCGGCTTAGATTTCTCCAGGACATCTGAGAATAAGAAAGTCGAGGCAGGCATTGTCATAGCCAATGTAAGTATGGAGTCTTGCCCATGGCCGAAACAGGTTCATGGTAAAATGCTTTGCGGTACCAAATGTGCTGCTGTGGCAGATTTGTTATTTCAGCCATAGTTGAAACACTGCAGTATGGAGCCGCACAAGAACAGACAAGAGAGAAAGAGCCCCTGGCAAGGTCTCATGGACAGCTCCTTCCCTGCAGGTGGTAGACCAATGCGAGGAGAAGAAGAGAGACCAAGGGGACACAGACTAACAGAAATATGGCAGACACTCCTCCAGCCCAATAATGCCAACCTAAAATTCCCACACTCCCCACCTCCCTGCCCTTTGCATTATCTTCAGGGTGCATCAAACTTTTTTCTCTCCTCTTTTCCCCTTTTGAGTCATATTCTCGTGTAGTGCAGGCTAGCCTCCAATTCGTTGTGTGCTGGAGGGTGACCTTGAACTCCCAATCCTTCTGCCTGAGCCACCACTTGCAGCCAAGACTTTTCCTCATAGAGAATCAATTCCACGTTTATCTCTGTTGACATTCTGCATAATATTCTCCAAGTTCCCCAGAAGGTAGCAGATATGTGATGCTGGGTCATCTTTTATAAAAGATCCTGGTGATCGTGGTGTCTTCATCATATTTAGCTGAACTCATGGGGCTTGAGCCCATGAAGAAATCCTAAAGGTTGGCACACCTTTAATCCCAGCACTCGGGAGGCAGAAACGGGCAGATCTTTATGAGTTTGAGGCCAGCCTGATCCACATAACAAGCTCCAGGACAGCCAGGACTACATAGAGAGACCCTGTCTCTACCCTACTTCAGAAAAAGAAAACCTGAATTCTTTTCTAAAGATACAAATTAGTCTTTTTCCAAGAACTAAAGTCTTATAAATGTATGTAAATGGACCTGAATATGAGATGTGTGTCTAAATATACATACATCCACACATATTTTATATGTACATACGTACTTACACATCATATACATACACATTATATACATATATGTTTACACATGCATATATTTATACACATTATATATACACATATATCCATGCATGTAAATATATAGGTACACATACATATACATGCAAGTATACATATATATGCTTTTTAGTGAGTCATTTCTGCAACATAAACCATTCATATGTATAACTGTCCAGTCCGTCTTCAAAACTGTGCCTCTGGAGAAGGGCAGGGTCCACAGGCCACACCTGCCCCCTGCTGGCTGCACTACTCTGGTACATTACTTTCCAGACACTCTTGGTTTCCTCATCTGTTCCACGATGTCGTGACAGACACCTGTAGCTGGGTTGTTTTAGAGGTTAGAAATAAACTCTCAAGCTCAGCCCGTGTTTCACTCTCTGTGCTTCCTAAATAAATAATGTCCACGATTTTGTTTATAAGAATCGACACAAAATAAATGAGTGGACTTGTAAAGGCTCCCTAATTCCACAGCGCATAGAACAGACATATTTCTGACAGGAAAGTTTTTTTGTTTGTTTTGTTTAATTTTTTTTTCAGTGGCTTCTTAATTGAGTCAGGTTAGCGTCTCCATAAGCTAAAAATGCCAGTTGAAGTTAGCGTGTTGCATGTTGCTTTCGTGTTTAAGTGCTCTGGAAGCCTGCAGTGTGGAGCAGGAAGGGCTCCAGTCTCACAGAAAGCGCCGCTCCTCGTGGAGTTTGCACAGTTGCAATATTCGCAGGATGACTTCAGATCCAGATGAAATTCGTGTAAAAGCGAAGCAGGTCCTGGTCTAGAGTTTAAGGGATGGGGCTTTTCCAACTGCACCGTAACAGGAGGATGCAGACAAGAGTACAATGTGGAGAGGAGAAATTGCACACGCATGCATTTCTAAACATGGAGACTGTCAATCCTGCTTGCAGTGCATGTGTGTTGTTTAAACAGCCCACAGAAGAGAGGGCTCTGCGGGGAGCCCCACGGAGAGTGAGACCAGCCCATGACGCCTTGGGGAGCCTCAGGCAGAGCCTAGCCTTCTGAGGTCGCTGTGCCATTGACAGTGCCGAGACAGTGCTGAGCCGTGACTTCTGATGACGCTGTCTGATAGCTTCACGACAGAGGGGGCGTGGCTGGGTGAGCTTTTCCTCACTCATAGAAATTACGCTAGACAGTGCACAGCGTAGTGGCCTAAAGAAGGCAGTATCTCCAGGCACAACCTGCCCGCCAGATCATTACGGTCAGAACCACAACGCAGAGGGGTCTGCCTTTCCGCAGTCGCCCTTTGCCTTTTTATTGTTGGAAAGATTGTGACTTTTTATGTATTTCTAATTAAAGAGAGAAAATGGATTCTGGTAAGACACCGGAGCTCTTTCTGGTAAGGGTGTAAGTTCAGCTAGATGTTCTCACCTCTGCATATGTTTCTGCCTTGAAAAATGCCATCACAAAATTATGCATTCTTTTAACTGCTACGTTCTTTAACTCCTGCGTTGCTCAGCGGAAGTGACGGGTTTGGCACTAAGTTTGGCACTGGCACACTGATGGGCTAAGACTGGGGACCTGGCAGACTTGCTGCCCTCAGAACTGGGAAAACGCATTCTAGCGGGCTTCCTGATGATCCAAGGTCTCATTGGTGGGAAGCAGGTACCCCGGAAGCCTTCCGTGGGAAGTCATGGCATTTCATCATGCCCAAAACTGGTTTGATTATATGACTCTCAGCCATAGATGAAGCATGCTCAAAGGACCTAGCTACCTGTGGGCTGGGAGGAGAATCCTTAGAAATCCATGTTGGAAATGTGACCAAAAGTTACAGGGTCTGCCAAACACCCTTGTGGTTATCATGCCTGGTGTCAGCTTCAAAACACAGTTTATAACCAGAACAAAGAGTAATCAGTGAGGGACCTGACGCCTTCAGCTGTTAGCAGACGTGAGCCACGTCCCATTAGAAAGATGTCCCAGACAAGCAAGACTTGGGGCCACGTCCTATGCAGACCCCATGCAGAGGACACAGGACAAACATACAAGGGCATTCATGTCCCAAATCATGAAAACCGCTGAAGGACACTGACTGATGCTCTGCTCTGCCACGAAGCATGAGACTCCATGTAACAAACTTGGACTCCAAAAACACCCAAAAATCATGAAACAGTGTGTCCCGATGTTTTCAATCAGACTTAACTTTGTTTTAAAATATGTGTACAGTGATGGATATTTACCTACCCATGCGTGTGTGTGTGTGTGTGTGTGTATATGTTTGCTTTGTGTGTGGGGGGGTGTTTTGTGTATGTGTGTTTTTGTGTGTGTGTATGTGTGTTGTGTTGTATGTATGTATGTGTGTATGTATATTTGTGTCTGCACGTGTGAGTGTGTGTGTATGTGTGTGTATGTGTGTATGTTTATGTCTGTTTGTGTGAGTGTGTGTGTATGTGTGTGTGTATATGTGTGTGTATGTGTGAGTGTGTGTATGTGTGTATGTTTATGTCTGTGTGAGTGTGTGTGTATGTGTGTGTGTATATGTGTGTGTATGTGTGAGTGTGTGTATGTGTGTATGTTTATGTCTGTTTGTGTGAGTGTGTGTGTATGTGTGTGTGTATATGTGTGTGTATGTGTGAGTGTGTGTATGTGTGTATGTTTATGTCTGTTTGTGTGAGTGTGTGTATGTGTGTGTGTATATGTGTGTATGTGTGTGTATGTGTTGTGTATGTGTTGTGTGTGTGTGGTGTGTTGTGTGTATGTGTGTATATGTGTGTGTATGTGTGTATGTGTTGTGTATGTGTTGTGTGTGTGTGTGGTGTGTTGTGTGTATGTGTGTATGTGTGTGTGAGTGTGAGTGTGTGTTTGTGAGTGTATATGTGTGTGTGTTGTGTTGTGTGTGTTATGTTGTGTGTATGTGTGTATGTGTGTGTGTGAATGCGAGTGTGTGTTGTGTGTGTGTATGTGTATGTATGTATGTGTGTGTGTGTATGTGTGTGTCTGTGTGAGTGTGTTTGTGTGTGTGTGTCCCTGTAGGCACGTGTGTGCCATGACATGTGTATGGAGGTCAGAGGGCAGCTTGTGGAGGTTGGCTCTCTTTCTCCTGTGGGTCCTGGGGATGGAACTCAGCTTGTCAGCCTTGGTAGCAGGAGCCATCTTGCCAGTTCTTTTTACTTTTTGAGACAGGGATTCTCACTGAATCTGGAGCTTGAAAAGCTGGCAAAACTGGCAAGTCTGGGTTTTTTTTTTTTTTTTTTTTTTGAATACTGCTGTCTCTGTTTGCTGAGGTTGGGATTACAGTTACGTGCAGCCACACTTAGTGTTTCTTGGTGGATGCTGAAGATCTGAACTCAGTCCTCACGTGTGACATCAACAGAGCCCCCTCCAGCTGCTCTAATATAGTTTCGACATCAATCTTAGTGTGAGTATCTTGTCCTTCCTACCAGTGAGCATCAGCAACACAGAAAACAGATGTGAGTGACCAGTGACCGTGAGGGACATAGCTACAGCGCGCTGGAGGTGGATAGCATGCGTGTGTAATTGACTCCAGGTAGCATCTGAACACAGGGCAGGATGCGTTGTGTGCTATAGTTTAAAGATGTGGGATAAATTAGGTATCTAGATTATGACACAGAAAAGAATAGTAGCCAGCCTCATAATTTAATATCCTTTAGGATATAATGCATGTTTTGTTTAACGAGGCAGAGTCAGGCAATCAGGATGACATAAAGCATAAATTAGCATGATTCTAAAACAAACACAAATATTTGTGCATCTTATTGTGCAATCAGGTGCAGGCAGAGCTGGGATGTGGCTGGCAGAGCCTGTCTGTTTTTAATTAAAAGAGCACCAAGTAGAACCATCATGCTTAACATTAGAGGGAAAAAACCCTCAATAAAACCTCCCAAGCAGCTTACTTATAGCAGGGCAATTGATTTTCCTGCAGACTGGTCACACTATGGATCGGGGTGATATGACTTATTGATTATTGCTCTCAGGGATCCTGGAGCTATTGGCAGGTGGAAGATACACAGACCCCCCCACCCCCCATGCCACGATTTCCTCGCTGTCCGGGAAACTGTACATCTGGTTTCTTTCAGCTCTTGCTGCTCTCCTTAGGGAGGTTTGCAGAGTCAAGCCAGGCCTTTTAGGAAGTGACTTAATTAGGGTTGTTTTTATTCTTTTTCTTTGGTTTCACTGCAATCTTTACACTTGTGCAATGGCTTTTAAATATCACTTGCTCCTCGCTCTGCCTCTGGGAGCCGTGTGGATGTCTGTCCTCGGGGCAGGGGTCTTCACAAGGTCGTTTAGAGCTCACTGGGGTGAGGGGTGAGGGGTCCTTAGAGAGCCTGGGAGGTCAATCACTGTTTCCTTTATGATGGATTTCTTCCCCTCCACACACACACACACACACACACACACACACACACACACACACACACACTTAATATACAACATGCAAAAATATATAAGCCTAAGTTTCTACTTAAACTTTGAAGGATGCCTTGTTATTGGCCACTAGCTATGATCTGTTACTGAGGATGGAGACCCACTTTGTAATAACATTACTCAACACCTGAAAGTTTATAGTATTTTTTCATTTTTAATTTAGCAAGATTCAAACTTGGCACAGTGGTGATGAAGTTAACTTTGCCATCTTAATTTAACAGGTCGGCACCAACCACAGAACTTGTCACGCCCTGTGACAAAGGGAGAGTGCACACAGACTAGATCCCCCGGAATCCAGTTTGCAAGTACCGCACGGAACTAGTGTGCCACACTGAATGTGTCCACAAGCCAGGCTCCAGACACCCCGCGAGGCAAAGCACATTCTCTATCTGATGAGCCCGGTGCAACTTAAATGCAATTTAAATACAAAAATTGTGGGGTGAAGCATAATTAATTTTAAAATGATATTCAAGTGGTTTGTAGTCTGTGATCTGGCTCATTTGGTGGCAAAAGAATGTCATTAAAACATTTACTCAGTGCATCCAAAACGCTTTCTCCCCAAGCCTTTGTGCTTTTATTTTCTTTCTTCCTTCCAGACTGTCGTGGTCGGGGCATTTCCATCGTAAACCGTTTAAAAGCCCCAGTTCCCAAGGCACCAGGACTCCGGCTCACTCTGGTGAGTGCTGGTCAGCTTTCTGTCCCTGTGGCCCACGAGGAAGCTCTTTCTTTCCTTTGCCTGCTCCTCTTGCTCCCATCTTAGGTAAGACTTGCTGCTTGAGCATTAATGCAGTTCCTCGAATGTGGCGTTTTTTTCTTCATATCTGACCGACGGGGAAGATCACAGTAAAGGTAAAACGTTTAAAGAAGTCAGAAATGGCCAGTGGTTCTGGGATCACATATCAGATATCCTGCATATCAGATATTCTTGCATTACTGTTTATGACAATAGCAGAACCATAGTTATGAAGTAGCAATGAAATAATTGCATGGTTGGGGGTCACCACCACATGAGGAACTGTATTAAAGGGTCGCAGCGCTAGGAAGGCTGAGAACCACTGGCTCTGGTTAAGAATGCTGGGTACTCTTAAAAAATAATTCATGTTTGGTTCCCGTCACCCAGCTCACCACCACTAGTAACTCCTGCTTTAGGGCATATGACTCCCTCTTCTGGCCTCCTCAGGCACCTGCATGTAAGAGCAAATAACCACAAACTGACAGATATGCAGATATGGCTAAATAACCAAACCAAACAACAACAAAAAAGAAAAAAAATTAAAGAAAAAAGTATGACTATATGAATACAGCTCTGCAAAGGTGAACTCATGTCCTATAGTTCATTTTGCTCTTGCTCATGTGGAATAATTTCACTTGTGCCAAGTCTCAAACTGTATAATGCAACTAAAGTAACACGGTGCCCCCCTCTGTGTCTGTCTGTCTGTCTGCCTGTCTCTGTTTCTTTCTCTTTCCCCCATTCCTTCAAATTTGAAAATTGAATCATCTTAACCATTGATTTAGTTATGCAACATATTGTTCTGAAATGAGTGCTGTCGAAAGGTTAAAATTATACTATTGGTTTGTGTTTGAGTTCTTTAAGCTCTGTGCCCCTTACAGGAACTATTTTGGAGGAGAAGCCTGCTTTCTAGATGGTCGTCAGGGATGCTATGGATGTCTGCTAACCAGACAGCCTGCCGTCTCATGTCTGTTACAGACACAGCAGAGAATCTCACCACCCTTGCTTGTTAGCTGGTGAGATCCAGGGACCACGCACACTGGCAGGCAGTGAGTAAGTATGGTGACACAGTTGTGGCACTGTCCCTGCTGCACTCTGAACTCATCAGCTTGGGGAAGCATTGGCTGAATGAGCACTTCCATGTTCTATTAATATCACAGTAAAGGAAACATCCGCCTGTGTGTTTTCAGGCTGACACATCTTACAAAAGAAACTTTCTCTTGCGTTAATTCTCTTCTCTGAAAACTGAGGATAGTAAATGTAGGCAGGCTTTCTTTTCCACGAGCAGCCCCAAATGATGACACAGAGACTTCTTATTAATTATGAGAGCTTCACATTTAGCTTAGGTTTGTCTGAGCTATCTCTAATAACTTAAACTAACCCATTTATGTTAGTCTACGTTCTGTCATGTGCCGTCACCTCTCTTTCATCTTGCATCTCCTGTTTCCTCTCTGTGTCTGCTGGCATCTCATGTGCACCTAGATTCCTCCTCCTCTTCCTTTCTCTCTCTGGAAATCTGTGCCTATACCTGCTGCCTAGCTATTGGTTGTTCAGCTTCTTATTACACCACTCACAGCAATACACCATCACACAGTGTACAAACACCACACAACAATGAAAAGGATTAACCTCTTTGGGTTATTAGAAAATAAAAAAGATACAAAGTGGCTCATCATAAACAGATACTCAATAAAACTTCACATTTATTAATGTTTTTAGCTCAGCTCTCACTCCCAATACATTTTCTGTTTCTTTGCAAAAGATGAGAGTTTATCTGTGAGGCCACTGGTGCTGGGCTCTTCTCCCTGAGGGTGTTGGGAATTTTATGATGGCTGCTAAATTGAGTATGTATTTATTATGAGTCCTCAGACTTCCAGAGTCCCTTGGAGTCACTGCCAGGCTGTTCTTGCGTAGCCTGTTTTCCTAGAGAGTCCTCTGTTTCACGCAGGCCCTCTAATTCTGGCATATAATGGTTTATAGTGTTCTGTTGTTCACTCGTTTTACTTTTGTGAAGTGATCAGTAGTAGCCCGCATTTCCTTCTTAGTTTTAGCAATTTAATCTTCTCTTCTTTATGTTTTCCTTCCCTCGTATTTCCTTGGTTTATTTATTTACTTCACTTCCAGCTCCTCAAATTTATTTTAGATCTACATTTTAAATTTTCATTTATATCCTTAGTCGTTTGTGTCCCTTTGTGGGTGCATGTGTAGCACACACAGTTCTGAAGTCTGAGCTCGTGTTATCAGACCTGGCAACAAGTGCCTGCACCCATTGAGCCATCTCTCCCTCCTATACTCAGGGAGCCATCTCACCTACCTGTGGCCACTGAGCCATCGTGCCCACCTGTCTTAGTTAGGGTTACTACCACTGTGTTGAAACACCATGACCCAGCCACATGGGGAGGAAAGAATTTATTTGGCTCACACTTCCACATCACTGTTCATCATCAAAGGGAGTCAGGACAGGAACTCAAACAGGGCAGGAACGTGAAAGTGGGAGCTGATGCAGAGGCTACAGTGGCACATTACTTATTGACTTGCTCTTCATGGATTGCTCATCCTGCTTCTTGTAGAACCCTGGACCGTTAGTTCAGGGATCACATCACCGGCAATGGGCTGGGTTCTCCCTCATCATGCACTAATTAAGAAAATGCTACACAGGCTTGCCTGTAGCCTGATCTTATGAGGCATTCTTGTTTGCTTGCTTTGTTTTTGTTATTTTGAGATGGGGTGATGGGAGATGTCATTCTGTAAATATGTTTCTGTTAGTGGTTAATGAATAAAGGCAAGATAGGTGGGACTAGGAGGCAAGGAGGATTCTGGGAGATATAGTAGAGAGGAGTCAAGATGTAGGGACTTAAGAGTTCTGGACCCTCTCTCTGGTAAGATAAGACCACATGGAAACACTTAGGTTAATAGAAATGGGTTAATATTTAAGACAGAGCTAGCCAATAAGAAACACTAGTAACATGCCAACAGTTTTATAATTAATAGTGTCTCTGCATGTTATTTGGGACTGACACGGATCTGGAACCAGGCTGGTGGAAAACTGCTTGTAACAGCAGGGTTTCTCTGTGTAGGCCTAGTTGTCCTAGAACCCACTCTGTAGACCAGGCTGGACTCGAACTCACAGAGGTCCTCCTGCCTCTGCCTCCCTTGGAGCATTTTTAAATATGAGATTTCTCCTTCCCATATGACTTCAGCTTGTGTTGAGCTGATTGATATAAAGCTCTCTAGCACACCCCCTAGGCCAATGAGCAACCTTACCCACCCTCTTTTTCTAGTTCCTTGAGGTAGAAGGTGAAGTCATTGCCTTGAGAAAATTTTTTAGTGTAGGTGTTTACAGCTGTGCATTTCTAAGAACCAGCAATTCTCCTGCAGCTGTGGGAATGTCGTGTTGTTGCTTTCATTTGTCTCAGAATTCATCTGTTTTCCATTGTGGACTTTTAAACTTTCGCCCTACTTTATTTAAAAGTAAGTTGCTTAATTTATTTGTATTGTGAGCCTTCAAATATGTTTGTAATATCTATTTCCTCCCTTTCCCTGGGGGATACACTTGGTAGGATTTCAGGTCTTCGAAGCTGATTGACATTTTCTTCATGGTCTTACTTATTGTGGCCTCTCCCTAGAACGTCTTTGAGTCGTAACTGGGTGGAAGTTGTGTCCTGCTGTTGCAGGTAGAGCCTTCCAGGTGTCCGTGGTTTGGGGCCTTCTGGAAGTTTCTGAGTGGAGCCTTCCGGATGTCCTGGGAGGGTCCTGCTAGGTGTCCTTGGGTAGAGCAGTCGACCCGTCTTTGTGTGGCGCCCGCCAGGTGCCTTGAGTTGAGTCCCACTAATATAGCAGGATGGTGGCATCTCCCAAATCTTTTATTTCTTTGGCTGCCTGCCTAGATATTGTATCCATTCTCAAAAGTTGGATTGAATTCTCTATTTTGCCCTTCAGTGTCTATGTCGATTCATGTATTTCTGGATTCATTCTCATGTTTGTACATCTTTAATTATTGCATCTTTTTACAGATTGACTCTCACCTTTATGAAATGCTGACGGCACTTCCAGTCTTCTCTCCCTGCAGGGATTCCTAAGTTATCTTTTGTGTGATGCAGTCTCCACTAACTTGTGCTTTCAACTTAATTGTGCCTTGGGTCCCAACAACCGTGTGGAGTGAGATATTCACCTTGTCCGCGCCTGTGGCTTAGACCACGCCCATTGGGGGTGGAGCAGAGCTGGGCGTGACTTGGGGGAAAAGGCTGAGGAGGGGGTCGGACAGCTCTCTGGCTGGCTGGACGCTAGAGGAGAGGATCCTGTGGAACCTGCTGGTGTTCATCTGCCTATGTTGTGAGCTATTTCTCCCTGAATAAACCTCTATTTGGCCTATTTGTTTCTCCTGATCCTTATTAAACATCAATAACTGTGTATAGTTGTGGCTTGTGTTTTATTGTTTGTCATTGGTTTGGCCTTCCTTATTCCCTTCCTTATTATTTATTTTTACAAAACTACCCTGGTAATCTCTGTTTTTTTCCAGTGGAGCATTTTATTTATTGACAGTTAAATCAGCTATTGGTAAGTGACTACTCGTTACAAGGCACAGGACAAATCCCAGCCCTACTGTGCTCTCCCAGGGATCTGAAAGGACAGCACAACACCATCCAGGTAACAGTCTGTCACATCAAATAGTAAGCCTTTGTAGTGTCCTCTGCTGGGGGAGTTGGGCGATGAGCTGTGTTCTGCTACCCCAACAAGCTTCCCTTACATGACTTCATGGTTCTATTGTAGATGAGCTGCCATTCTCCAGTCCTGGAGCCCACTGCTGTGACACCATGGTCCAAGCTGAGACCCATGCTTCCTCCTCCAGTTGGGGCGTGATGAAGTTGATCTAAAAAAAATCCTGGAAACCAGTAACACCAGGAAACAAGGACCTTCAAAAATCAATGCAAGAAAAAAAAATTAGCAAAAACAGTTAGAATTGACCTTTCCAGAACTCTGGGAATTGATGACAAGTTACTGCAACCTGAGTGGCAATTAACTCAGGAAAGAGGGAGAGGACCTGGACGGAGCCTGGGTCCTCTTGCACTGACTGGCCTTGTGCCCTCACCCTCTCCAGCCAAGCAGCAGGCCTGGGATCCCAAGGGAAGCAGCAGAGGGTAGAGCTCAGGTGGTGAGAGATCCTCCACACTCACTCCTACTCCTCCACACTCGGGTGGTGAGAACTCCTCCACACTCAGGTGGTGAGGGCTCCTCCACACTCAGGTGGTGAGGGCTCCTCCACACTCAGGTGGTGAGGGCTCCTCCACACTCAGGTGGTGAGAACTCCTCCACACTCACTCCTACTCCTCCACACTCAGGTGGTGAGAACTCCTCCACACTCAGGTGGTGAGAACTCCTCCACACTCACTCCTACTCCTCCACACTCAGGTGGTGAGAGCTCCTCCACACTCAGGTGGTGAGAGCTCCTCCACACTCAGGTGGTGAGAACTCCTCCACACTCAGGTGGTGAGAACTCCTCCACACTCAGGTGGTGAGAACTCCTCCACACTCACTCCTACTCCTCCACACTCAGGTGGTGAGAACTCCTCCACACTCAGGTGGTGAGGGCTCCTCCACACTCAGGTGGTGAGAACTCCTCCACACTCACTCCTACTCCTCCACACTCAGGTGGTGAGAACTCCTCCACACTCACTCCTACTCCTCCACACTCAGGTGGTGAGAACTCCTCCACACTCGGGTGGTGAGGGCTCCTCCACACTCAGGTGGTGAGAACTCCTCCACACTCACTCCTACTCCTCCACACTCGGGTGGTGAGAGCTCCTCCACACTCAGGTGGTGAGAACTCCTCCACACTCGGGTGGTGAGGGCTCCTCCACACTCACTCCTGCCTTGCCAGGCCAGCCTCAGCCCCCACAGAAGGACACACTAAGAGGCTGTCTTTATCCACAGGACTCAGAGTTCACACAGGGGGAAGCCTGTGCCTGGGCGTGTGTTTAGTTTCTGTGTGCAGTGCTTCTCCCCTGGCTTTAAAGACAACTGCATGAAGTAATAATTAGGAATATATGTTGCTAGGCTCACCATATGCAAAGGTGTAATTTGTGTGACAATAACAGCCCAAAGGACAAAGGAGAAAATGGATTTGTACTGTCCTTGTACACTATTGAGACCAAACTGGTATTTTATATTTTATGTCATTTTGTTCTTTTATTTTTTTGTTGCTTTCATTGAGATTAAATAGATTGTGTGTGTGTGTGTATGTGTGTGTGTGTGTGTGTGTGTGTGTTTATGTTAGTTTAATTCCTTTGCCTTTTCTCTTAATATATTTTAAGGTTATTTTCTTATTGGCTGCATCGGGAATTGCAATCAATATAGTGTGTACTTGTGTGTGTGTGCCTGTATGTGCACATGTGTGTTCATGTGTGTGGTATATTCATGTATGAACACATGTGTACATGCCTGTGAATACCTGTGCAGGAGCCAGACGTCACTATCAGATGTCTTGCTCTATCACTTTCTCCCTCTCTGTTTCATGTCAGTTTCTCCCTGAACCTTGTTGTGGGTGTTTGTGCACTGCCGGAAGCTGTATCGCTGTGATGGGTGTAGTAAAAGTCGGAATGGCGAGGCAGGTGGGACTTCTGGACAGAGAGAGAACTCTGAGAGGAAGAAAATAAAGGCAGAGTCACCAGCCAGGCTCAGAGGAAGCAAGATGTGTGACATGGAGATGAGGTAACCCCGCATGGCAGAACATAGACTAATATAAATGGGTTAATTAAGTTATAAGAACTAGCTTTTAAAAAAGCCAAGCTTTCATAATTAATAATGAGTCTCCGTGTCATTACGAGCTGCTGGCAGATGAAAAAGCTTGGTACAGAACCTGGAGCACACCAATATAACTAGACAGAATCTTCCTGTCTCTATCTTCCAGCATTGGAGTTACAGGCTCACACCACCAAATAAATTGACAATAACCAGAACTAGATAAGATATGTAGAAAACAAATATCAAAACATGGATGACAAGCAGGAAGGTGAGGGGCTGAGGCCAGTCATTGAGGCCATGGGGTGTGGAGAAGTAGGGAAGTCCATGAGTGTCTCTACCTGCTGAGTTAAGGTGGCACACAGCCTCACCAGAAAACTCCCGAGACTTTCCAAGGACTGTCTTGCACCCTCCAGATCCCTGGGTGCTTCCCCGGGGAAAAGCTGGGGCCCTTCCCCAAATGCTCTTCGCCCCCGTCTACTTGTTATTTAGATGGTTATTCTTAGCCCCGCTGAAGAATAGGACGATCCCGTTGGCAGCCAAAAGTAGAATCATTTTGTTTCTCACCACGGGACAAGTAAAATTGACATCATCCCCCTTCCCAGTGAGGCATAATTAGAAATTAGACTCACATCAAACTGTTCATTGCAGCTGTAAACTCTGGCAGGGAAATGATGGGCACCTTGGAATCCTGTCAGCCGTGAGCTTCATTGTGGGTGTGCATATGTGCACTCGCGTGTACACAAGATTGTAAGCATGTGCTTTTGTGTGTGTTTGCACAGGCACACCCCTGTGAATGATGGTATGTGTCCTGTGCAGGGTTACTGTTGCTTCCTGTAAGCAACAGAACCTGGATTTTGAGGTCTTCTTCTTGTTTTGGTTTTTCGAGACAGGGTTTCTTTGTGATTTTGGAGCCTGTTCTGGAACTAGCTCTTGTAGATCAGGCTGGTCTCAAACTCACAGAGATTGGCCTGCCTCTGCCTCCCGAGGGCCGGGATTAAAGGCATATGCCACCACTGCCCAGCTGTTGAGGTCATTCTTAGGGCACCAGAGTCGGCCTCTTCTGAGTGGGGAAACCCTGGTTGCCTCTTGTTGAAACCTATGCTGCTTTCAGCTAGCCCTATTGGCATTGGCTTCTGTTACCAAGCAGAGTGCTTTTTCAGGGTCAGTCTGAGTGGTGTGAAGTCTCAGGCTGGTGTTCCTGAGCCACAGCCTGACAGTGAGCATGGATACAATGGATCTTACACCCCCCTCCCATCTGTCCCTGTGTCTGCTGTGGTGGAGGCTGGCTTGCACACCTACCTAATACATTGTGTCTGTGTGTTCCCTTGGAAGTGGAGATCACAGGAGGGTTTAGGCTGTGAACACACAGTGCCTGCTGTTGTTTGACAAGCGGAATTTGGATGGAAGTTTAGTTCACTGTGAGTTTTTAAATTACAGGTTTCAAGTGAGGTTTTGATTATTTTTTTTCTCTAGAAATTATACCACTGTAAGTGTGCATGACTTTATAAAATATGATACATTGTAAGCATTTATTTGAAAACCCTCTGAATTCTGTCAAAATAACTGTATGGGGGATAGACGTAGATAATTACTAAGGTAACAGTGAAACTCCATAGGCTGCTGTGAATTTAGGTGCAGATCGGCAGAGGCAGCAGAGGAGCAGGCACAGGGCTTTACTGTTCTCATGTTTGGAGGATCTGCCGCTCTGCTTTGGACTCCAGACAACTGCATCTGCTTATTCAGGTCCCTTTGGCAAGATCTCCCCTGCGCCATCACCGGAGAGGCCTTCCATGGTTTGTTGCTGAAGATCAATTCTTACTCTTCTTCCCTGTACGCCTTCAAAGCTCAGCACGGCATGGGGGTGTCTCCGTGATGCTGTACACTGCATTTCCCACAGCAGCTGGGGATTTAAGGCATGGTCTGTTGCGGTCTCTGACATTTGCTGAGGGTAGGGAGTGTGTCAGTCTGTAAGTGGTGATACTTCTCCATGAAGGTTAAATATACCCCGGGGAGGGTCCATGTGGGTCACACCTTTAATCTCAACACTGGGGAAGCAGAGGCAGGCCTGGTCTACATGAGAATTACGGGACAGCCAGACAGAGCTACAAATAGAGTTGTTTGTTGTTTTTGCTCTTTTGCTCTTTACTGGGCACCACCCAGCTCCCAAATAAATCCAATAGAGGCTTATTCTTTCCTATGAATTCCTGGCCTTAGCTGCTTCGTTTCTAGCTTTTCTTAAATTGCCTTCTCGATTTTCACCTCTGGGCTTTTACTTTTCTCTCTTCTGTATACCGTTCTTTACCCTTACCCTGTGGCTTGCTGTGTGGCTGGCTGGCTGGTCCCTGGAGTCCTCCTTCTTATCTTGCTCCTTGATCTTCTCTTCCCAGAGTTTCCTGCCAGCCTTACATATCCCCTTTCCTGCCTTGCTATTGGCGGTTCAGCTCTTTATTAGACCAATCGAGTGCTTTAGACAGGCAAACAAACACAGCGTCGCAGAGGTAAACAAATGCAACATAAAGAATGCAGCATATTTTTGCACCATTAAACAAATGTTCTGTAGCATAAATGAATATAACACATAATATATAATTTTATATTATATAACACATGTAACACATAATATATAATATATTAAAATAATATTCCGCAAAAGAGAGTCCCTGTCTCAAAAAACAAAGAAACAAAGGACAAGGTGCTTATAGGGAAACACAAGTAGGATGGTTGTCATATTCTACGGATGGCAGGACAGTGGTGCTTAGGACACGCTGACTTGTTACAACCAAGTGAGAAGAGCAGTTACGCCAGCCCACATTTGCCTAGAGCCAGTGGCTGGACTTGGCTTGTTCTGTGACTCTAGGAAGGTCCCCAGGCACTCACAAGTCCATTTTCTTGTCACCAAAACCAGTTAGAAATTATAGGTCTTGACCTTGTTCCACAGAACAGATGCCCTCATCTTAGTGTTCTGATAGACAGACAGGATGTCTAGAGAGGTCACTTGTCATGCTAGGGCAGTGGTTCTCACCCTCCCCAATGCTGCAACCTTGTAATACAGCTCCTTGTGTTGTGGTGGCCCCCTAACCATAAAATTATTTTCACTGCTACTTCATAACTGTGATTTTGCTACTGTTATGAATCATAATGTAAATACCTGTGTTTTCTGATGGTCTTAGGTGACTCCAGCTCTGGGAGAAATGGGATATGGGTGACAGGCACAGGAGACGGCCTGTGTCATGATAGAGGCAGCTTATCTGAGAGTTTGTTTGTTCCTGGGGGGGAGGGGAGTAAGGGGACCAGAGACCAGAGGTCACCCTCCCTGAAGGGGCCACCCTTCATTTCAGGAATCTTCAGTGTAGAAGGGACTGCCTTTCTGTGGGCCACACTCTAATCCCCAGAGAGATTCTTAGTAGGATGCTAATTTAGGCCATTATATTTCTACTCTGACTGGAGAAAAGGTTTTGTGTGTGTGTGTGTGTGTGTGTGTGTGTGTGTGCACATGTGTGTGTGTGTGTGTCTGTGTGCGTGTGCGCGTGTGTGTGCATGTGTGCAAATGTGTTCAGGGGTGTGGAATTATGAATTGGGAGACAGAGATAAGGAGGCTATGGGTCCCATGGCTGACCAGAAAGAACCAAGGTGAACACAAGATGTACCACTAGGCTCATGAGTAAACTGCATGAGACTACTGAATACCGGCTCAAAAACATTGCTGCCAGAGAAAACCGCTCTAGAATAATTTTGCCGGCGTTTTCTATGGTGCTAGGAGGGTTATGGGCAGGGTGAGAAGAATGGTCCTGCTGGGCAGGGAACTGGGACTCTCTACCCTCAACCAAGTGCCAAGACATTGCTAGAGGCTGTTCTTCTTCAATCAGCCCCCCAGTCCCCTCCCCATCATCACTGAAGGATGCCCCCCGGGGGGGGGGGTCTCAGAGAGCACACTCGAGTGTCTGGGAAGCTGTCAGGCCAAGTCAAGACACCTGTGCTATTGCTACTTACTGGGCCAAAGTAGGTTGATGTGGGGAGAGAGGGGAACAGGTAGCTCAGACACTGCCCCGAGATGGTCAGAAGTGGATCCTGCCCTCTGATTGGTGGAATTCATGCTCAATGCTGACACTAAACAGAACCTCATTCAGAGTGGGGGCCCCTTACTGACTCGACCAGCATGCCTCACTGTAGCTGGGAACGCTTGCAAAATCCCGCTCAGCACACGCCGGCTTGGCGGTTGACAGCTTCGGTGAACAGAGGAGGCTGACCCTGGAAGAAAATAGGCACAGAAGAACCCTGGACTCCCAGCCTCGGCGTCCCTGGATATGAACAGAGGGAGTGGCTTCCAAAGCCACCACAGCCTGCGGCACCCCAGCTCTCCGTGCCCCTTCTGCCTGCAGTGGCTTTCCTGAAAATAACACATTTCATCATTTGTCATAATTACAAGCATCCGATGATATGAAACACAGGCCCGCCTCCCAGCCTTGCCAAGACTGTGACAATACAGGGAGCGTGGGCGTGAGAGCCTGTCACCCTGAGATCCCGAGTTCCGTAAAAGGTCACACATGACCATGGAGAGCCGTTCCTCCCAAATGCTCGGAGCTCTTGCAACAGAACTAACAATTACCAGGTCTTCATCCCTCTCTCCTCTGCAACATGGAATTTCCTGCCGTGTGAAGGCCACACGTGCAGGAGTAAATTGGTGAACCCTAAGCCTAGCGGGACCCTGCAGGTGCAGCTCCCGCCTCCTGCATTGTCTGCACCCCTGTGGGGGTTTCCCTAGACAGTCAGCTGCCACCAACTTGGCTTTATTTGCTTTTTTGTTTGGATTTTTAAAAACCTCTCACTTTCAAGAATCCTAATGCCTTACATTCCTCCTTTTTTTTTTTTTCTGTTTCTTTCATATGGATTTAGACTCCAGTGGCTACTTTAAGTTACGCTTTCCCTCAAAATAGTTAAGTGCACACCCACAGGAGAACTTTTGTCTACCCAGGGGCTCTGCTCACTCTACTTTCTCCCCTAAGCTTGGGCTCTGCAAATGTCACGGTATGTGGGAGCCCGATGCAGACTTCCGTTCTTCTGGGTGTCCTTAGAGGACTGTCATCAGCCCTCAGATCAGCACAATTATTGTGTAGCTATGGACCATGAAAGAGAGTTTATTGCATAAAGCAGTGGGTCTCAACCCTTCTAAAGCCGCGACACGATGACAGTTCCTCATGTTGGGGAACCCTCAACCATAACATTGCTTTCGTTTCTACTTCATAATTGTGATTTCGCTACAGTTATGAATCACAACTGTAATTATCTGTGTTTTCCAAGGGTCTCAGGTGACCCCTGTGAAAGGATCCTTTGACCTCCCCGCTACTGAAGGAACCGCACCCCTACTGGCTTTAAAAGGAAGGCACAGGTGGGTGCTACATGCCAACAGGACTGGGAAGCTTCTGTGGGTGACAAATTGTGGCCTAGGTAACACTCTTCCTGGGGACCACTGGAGAGCTGCACAGTCCAGCTCTCTACCACACTTATTTTTCCAGAGCTGCTTCGACCCAGTCGCCAACTATGAATGGACCAGAGTTTGTTGGGCTCTGTGACCTACTGAGTTTGTGTTCTAGAGCCTCCATCTTAAATTCTGCAGGCCAGGGAGTTTAACCACTGCATCAATATTTTCACATTCCTTGGGCTATGTCTAAGACCTGGACATCAACAAGGATTCTGCTCCTGACATTTCCCTCATTGGCTTTGATGGCGTGTTCTCCCCTGTCCTCACAGGACCCTCCCCTGATCACACGCACTATAAGTACCTCTCATTGGCCCCAGACACATAAGACTGGTGTTGACCCCATCCTCTGTAAGGAGTGTTTCTAGATGAGGCCCCACTCACAGGTAAAGCGGGTAGTAACATTCTGGGACACAATACAGGCTGATTGAGGTTTGTTCGGGGAGAATTCACTTACACAAGAGCCAGATGACTACTGTGGGTTCCTGCTCCAAGGATCTCTTCCAGTCTTCTCTCATCTCCGACCCGGAAGTAAGTGAGAGCATCCGGGTCAGGACCCAGACCACCAGTCACGACGATGCCCGACCCATGCCCCAATGGGCGTGATAAGTACAACAGGTGTGAGTGTGGGTGGGGTGGGTATCTCACCACACACAGGCGCTGGGGTTAGGGTTGTGTAGGGATATTGTTTAGCCCATTGGAACAATCTATAATCCTGTAGGTAAAGATGGAATGTGGCTTCCTCACAACCCTCAGCTTCATACCAGATACCTCGGATATTTCCATCACTCAAGAAAGGGTCCATTGCCTGCCTCTGTCACTGTGACTGTAGCTCAGGTAGGAGCCAGGCTGAGGTGAATGGCAAGCTGCCCTCAAGGCTCTGGGTAGCAGTTCTTCTCTTAAAGGCCACAGAGGTCAGGACAGAGGGCTTTTTGTCACCTAGATCTGAGGGTGATGGGAGGTTGTTTAGGCCTGTGTGGCACCAGAGAAGGTTCAGGTAGGACTCTTGCAAATGCTTAGAGTGAGTGAGGGTTACAGTAGCAGTTGGTGATGTACCACAGCTCAAGCTGGGACAGATGGTGATGACAAGTCGAAGAACTTTTGTGTTGGCTCTTTGGTAGTGCCACTCTCATTGGCAGCGGGTACCACTCTCGTTGGTAGCTCCACTTATTCCTAAGGTACCCTACTTTGGTAGCTGATGTCAGGAGTTAGGCTACTAAGGGATATATGATTTGGGGCAATGTCCTGCAGATTTTTTTTTTTTTTAAATTTCCCAAGGTCGTTGACCTTCCTCCCCAATAACACTGGGTTATTGGAAGAATTTCTAGCTTAACGGTGGTGGTGGTGGGGGTGTCTAATGTCAAAGATGGCCCAAAGTCAGGCTCCCAATAGGATCTCTGTCTGCACTCTGTTCTGCAGACATGCCTTGTCCCCTCAGCTCCACACCTGTGGCTGGCTGATGAGTCTGCTCTGTGGAGAACCCGAGCCACATCTATGAGCATAGGCCTGCCACTCTTAATGGGATATAGGTGACAGGAGCACCTCTTCCAGTCCTGGTACTCTGTGTAGTGTGGAACACAGGATGAGTCCCGGTGTCCGCCATGGTATCAGCTGTCAGATTCCTAGTGATGCACCACACATGTCAGAAGCCAAAGGGTAGGGCCACAGTAGGTGGCCCATTTTAGCGAGGGAGAAACAGCACAGTGCTCTTACTCAGGGAGGACATTGTGATGCTCCTGCGGGTCTTCAGATAGGAAGATGGACACGTATCTCCACTGTGAATCAGAAGAGGAGCTGTTTCCTTGAGGTCCCCACAAGCTGAGAAAAGTTGGCTGAGGTCCCTAACTCATCACTGGCTCCAATGGGTCAAAGGCAATAATCAGGGGAAGCCGACCACCTCGAAAGTCCTTAGGGTTTGTGGGGTAGCTTCCGCAGCATCTTCACAAGCCTGTTTCCTGCTCGTCTCATCAACAAGTGACTTAAAGGCAGGAAACACACACACACACACACACACACACACACACACACACACACAGAGAGAGAGAGAGAGAGGCAGAGAGAGAGAGGTAGACAGAGAAGGGGAGAGAGAGGAAGAGGGAGAGAGAGGAAGAGAGAGGAAGAAAGAGAGAGAGGCAGAGGGAGAGAGAGGGGGAGGGAGAGAGAGAGGGAGAGAGAGAGAGTTGTGGTGTGGAGACCATAAAAAGAAAACAGGCCAATTTCATGAAGAGCAACATGTTATAAGCATGCAAAAGTATCTACACAGCATGGGTACTGTCAGATGAAGAGGCTGGAACATATGGCCACCGCTGTGATTTTCATTTCCTGAGGATGGTAGATGTTATGCAAGGGGAGATGTCTGTAGTGGCTTATTAAAATGTCAACAGTCCTTAAAATGCTGCTGTGTGAGTCAGTGGGGCTAGTCCAGCTCTGAACCTCATCCTCCAGGTGGTCACATTCTCTCAAGACTCTCCATGTTCTATCAGAAACGACTACCTGTAAGCCAGTTACTGAGCTGCCAATTAAAGCCATAATTGTACCCAAGATGACCTTTCTGAAATGCCCGAGCCTATGGCATCAGTTTTTCACCAACCCCTGAGCTTTCCTGAGTTCCTGGAATTTGTATCTTAGTAGACATTGCCCATGTGTCCTCATTGGGGGGGCAATTTGTTGTCTGAGGAGCTGTCCAAGTGCTGAAACCTGCCCAGGCCCATGACTGACCAGCACCCCTCATCACTGTCTTCTACGTTGAAATGTAGCGATCAGAACTGTACCCGATGCCATCCTGCTAACTCTGTGTGACCATACCCACTCTGACAAGAGAGCAATAGATGACAAAATGCACTGTGTCAAATGTCAGGGTCACGTTATAATTCATAGTTTTTAAAAGTTGTAATAAAGTTCAGACTACGGCCCAGCTTTGATTTTGATGCTTGCTATCATACTGCAATCAGAGTTTTCATGCCCGAGGGCTGTTTTGACTTCTGTTTGGTTCCTTCTTCCTTTTTTCCCCTCCCCTATGCTTCCTTTGCCTTAGGAAGCTGTCCCCAGAAGACAACGGCTTTGCATTTTAAACAAAAGCCAGAAATTCAATACAACTATAGCTGTGTTAAATATTAAACAATTCATAACATTCGTTCGAAAATACTGTACAATTTGGTTCTATTGTATAGAAATTAAGTCTTAATCATGTGGTTTTTTTCCTTTCTCAACTTTGATTGCAACATTTCTTTTATCCATGGTGATTTTCAGCCTAGTCAAAAACTCCACTCTGAGCTTTATAGAAATACTCAGAGTTGTTAAGTTTCATTTTGTTAACTTCTTTATGATGCACCCACCAAGTGTAATTTTATAATAAAAGACTATAACACATAGCTGTTTTAACAATTATAGTTTAATGTTTGTGTTTTAATTTGCAACCTACCAAAAAAAAAAAAAAAGAGAGAGAGAGAGCTATTTTGCCATCGAATGCTGTGCAGGGATCTTTCACTGTGAGAGCCAATAGAGCAGCTTGTTCTTCCTTCTTCTCCACGGCCCCTTTCTCCAACCGCAGACCAGCACCCGGCCAGTAGTGGCCAGAGCGCAAACCCCGACCTTCTGTACATTATAGCAGTTTTCTGTTTTCCTCTGTGTGTGTGTGTGTGTGTGTGTGTGTGTGTGTGTGTGTGTAATGTGTGTGTGTATAATGTGTGTGTTTGTGTGTGTGTGTATGTGTGTATAATGTGTGTGTTTGTGTGTTTGTATGTGTGTGTATGTGTGTGTGTTTGTGTGTGTGTATGTGTGTGTGTTTGTGTGTGTGTATGTGTGTGTATGTGTGTGTTTGTGTGTGTTTGTGTGTGTGTGTTTGTGTGTGTATGTGTGTGTTTGTGTGTGTGTATGTGTGTGTGTAATGTGTGTGTATAATGTGTGTGTGTGTATAATGTGTGTGTTTGTGTGTGTGTATGTGTGTATAATGTGTGTGTTTGTGTGTTTGTATGTGTGTGTATGTGTGTGTGTGTTTGTGTGTGTGTATGTGTGTGTGTTTGTGTGTGTGTATGTGTGTGTATGTGTGTTTTTGTGTGTGTGTTTGTGTGTGTATGTGTGTGTATGTGTGTGTATGTGTGTGTTTGTGTGTGTATGTGTGTGTATGTGTGTGTTTGTGTGTGTGTATGTGTGTGTGTAATGTGAGTGTGTGTGTGTGTGTGTGTACTCGTGCATGTGTCATATGTGTTTATTCAATTCCATATTTCAATGATGGCTATGGATTTGTGTTGAGCCGTGAAGCAGTGTTTTCATCAGCACATGTTTCTCAAGCCCCTGTTTCATGGCGTGACAACCACTGACCATTATGTAAATTTGCCGTTTCAAGAATGACACGGACCACAATCATTTTGAGTTTGGCTTTTTACCACACAGCACCATCCCACTGAGGTAGCTCTGCAGTTGACTGGATCTTCAGAGCACGGGCTGTCTGGGCTGCCTGTGTGGTACTCACCCTGCTTCTAGTTTCCAGTTACTACGCTGAGATTCACTAAGAACTCTTCGTGCGCACATTTTTGATGTAACACGCCGCCTTTGTTTGCGCGCCTTATGTTTAGATTCTGAAATGTCCTCATGTATTTGGGCACTTGGTCCCAGCTGGTGTCACTGATTTGAGAGATTATGGGGCCTGGATGGAGGAGGAGAGTCCTTCCCTATTCTCTGCTTCCTGATTGGCCAGGAGAAATGGCAGCTGTGCGTTCCTGACACCATGGGTAGAGTTCCGCCCATCACTCTGCCTCCCTCACTGTGACAAGCTATAATCCTGCTGAAACCATGGACCAATTCAAGCCATTCTTCCTTCAAGCTGTTCTGACAAGTGTTTCCTCACAGTGGTGAGGAAGGGAAATAATGGGATGGGTAAAGACCCTGTGGCGGTCATATGTTTGAATCTTTAGTTACAAGTTAGTGGAACTGTTTGAGAAGAGTTAGAAGGTGTGGCCTTGCTGGAGGAGGGTGTCAGTGGGGAAGGCTTTGAGGTCTCAGCATAACTCTGGCTGCGTCTCACATGCTATGACGCATGCATTCTCACATTTGGTGTTTGGAGTAATACACTCTAGAATTATTTTCTTCTTCCCATTGGAATCATCCTTTTACCATAATGCAGCAACCCTTCTTTAAAATTGTTTTCTCCACTTTATACGATATCAGTATAACAACTCAGAGTTGTTATACTATACTATAATCAAATAGTAAAATTACTATTTACATCCTACTAGTTAGCTAGACATCTATATCACAAAACTGAAACTCTTTTTCCTTAACAGATACTCACTCACTCACTCACTCCTCACTCACTCACTCACTCCTCACTCACTCCTCACTCACTCCTCACTCCTCACTCCTCACTCACTCACTCACTCCTCACTCACTCCTCACTCACTCCTCACTCACTCCTCACTCCTCACTCACTCACTCCTCACTCACTCACTCACTCCTCACTCACTCCTCACTCCTCACTCCTCACTCCTCACTCACTCACTCACTCCTCACTCACTCCTCACTCCCTCACTCCTCACTCACTCACTCACTCCTTACTCACTCCTCACTCACTCCTCACTCCTCACTCCTCACTCCTCACTCACTCACTCACTCCTCACTCACTCCTCACTCACTTCTCACTCCTCACTCACTCACTCACTCACTCACTCCTTACTCCTCACTCACTCACTTATCCATTCACTCCTCACTCACTCACTCCTCACTCACTCACTCACTCACTCAGTCATCACTCACTCATTCACTCATTCACTCACTCACTCACTCATTCATCCGTTCACTCACTCATGCACAGACAAAGACTTATGGCTGGGTAACATATACATATGGACATTCATCAGATTCACAATCCTACATGCATGAAAACAGACACGCATGGAAGCACACAAGACACACAGGCTCACACACATCAAACATGCTTTCTCTTTTTTTCCTGCTCAGAGGAATGGCACTTAGATTCTTCTGCGGACCAGAGCCAGAATGAACCGTGTTTGAGGGACTTGCTTACCTACTTTCTCTCTCCTCACTTTTAACTGGTGCACACATGTTGATAGATTTTTCTGGTGTCTTCTTTATAGCTTTGTTGTTTTTGAGTATACAGATTCTATATATTTATAACAGGGATCCCAGTCTTTGTACTCCTGCATGTGGCTATAATATTTTAATAAAAGATAATATTTTACAAGAAGCTGGGCAGGCACAGGTCAGTGGGCACTGCCTTTCAATTATATTCCTTTCTAAGGAACAGGTCCTGCTGGGAAGAACTTTCTGGTCCTAAGGCTGGACTGAAAGGCTGCATGGGATGGGCTCTGCTGCTAGCTGCTTCTAATGTCTGTGGGCTGGAAACCTGAGAGACTCTTCCTTGCAAGTTATGTCTCAGTCCCAGCTCTGGGCTTTCTCCAACGTCAGGGGTAGCTGTCCTCAGTGCACTGCTAGCCTGTCTGTGACATCCTGTGAGCAGCGCCTTGTCAGATCATGCTAGCTCTTTGTAGACTTCAGGCTGTGACTCTCAAGTATAGCAAGGATGGGTTTGTTCATCTTCCTGGACCGTTCTAAAATCACACCAGGAGTCACCACAAATGCCAATTTTATTTATTTATTTTTTTTATGTCACTTTGCCTGGAAGTCACCTTATGCTCACCTGCCTCTGACAATGGTTAATTGCAGTGATTAAGAAGGGGGGCATATGATTGCTATCTGTCTCCTCACTGCCCTTAGAACAAGTGCAAGGGACATCTGGGTGAGCCCTTGGCTGGCTGCCATGTGAGGGTGACCCACGATCTCCTCATTAGCGACTTTGGCCTCCAGATCACTGCCTCTTTAATCACTACCTGAGTCCTCCAGTCCATGCATGGAGATGAACAGCACGTTGCCAGAGAGACTGGAGGTTGGACATGAGCTGCACAGTCATGGGTGGGGTCCAGGCATGGGGTCACCGACGGGGCAGGCTTTTGTAGCAGGCTGCCTGCGCAGGCAAAAAAACGCTTTGAATGTTCCGTGCATGTCACCCACTGAGTTTTTGTTTCCTCCAGCAGCTGGAAGGCATTGCTACACCCAGTCCCTTTATTTCCCTTCAGTGTAGGCAGCAGATGCTGACCCCACTCAGGGCCTCCTCAGAGACATCAAGGCTAACATTCCTCCATGAAGGACACTTACCCCCACAACCCCCACACCGCCCTGTGGGACCGGGTGCCTACACACACACGCCCTCTCTGTCCTGCAGTTGGAAACCCAGGGGTTCTGCCTCTCTGCCACCTTCCAATTTGTTGCAGACAGCCTCAGAAAGCTGATGGCCACATCACCGGGTGCCAGTGTAAATGAGTGCCATTCATTTCCTGCCGCTGGCATATGGCATGTCATTGTCCTTGGTCACCGAGGCAGAAGTGATGCAGTTTGTTGGCTGTCTTGCCATAGCACAGACTACTCATCCCACTGAGCCCCAGGAAACAACAGAAGTCGAGAAAGGGCAGCCAAAACCATCACAGCTTCATAAAAAGGCACCAGGGGCAGGGAGCTGGGAAATAAAGGCCACATGTCTCCGTGTCTCTCTTCATGGAAAGCAGAGTGAAGGGACTTGAGGCATTGTCCCTTCTTCTCTAACTGCAAAGACACCAAGGCCACTAGTACTTTGAACCCCCCTGGGACACTGTTTGGAACGAAGGTTTCCTGATTGCTCAGTGTCCACCCCCTTTCCTCCACTCCATGAACACCCACACAGGTAAATGTCCAGGGCTCTTGTCATCCTGGGAGGGTGCAAGCCAATCTAGTGGCTTGCATGGGGGAGGGAGCGGACTTCTGAAAGAGTCCATTTGTTGTTTGAACAGAGAGGTCCAAAGGGAGGGATGGTCTTGCCCACAGCTTTCATGGAGGTCACGTGCCCCTCCATCTTGGGCTTTCCAGAAGAAGCTGTGACTGTCTGAAGGCTGAATTCCCGTCTTCTGTGCCCCCCGGCTTCATTAGTACTGAGGATAGCACGTGTTGTCCGGAACTGAGGCGTTGCTGTGCATTGTGACTCTGAGTGGGACCCAATGACGCTCACCCACCATGAACAGGTCACACTGGGCGCACTGCCCACGGGGGAAAGCCCTGCAGTTCCACAGACACAAATTCCATGTGTGGGCATGAGAAATGGGTGAGATAGAGCCGTGCTACCAGCTGCTGCTGACTCAGGGCCGTGGCCACGCTGTTTAGAAAGCTGAACTAAGTTCGCTGCCTGCCATAGAGGTTTGGCAAGACCCTGTGCCCATCAATAATCCTTTCTCATTTCTGCCTCACAGCTCTGGCTCAGGTTGTTTGAGAAGGGGCAGAGGTTCCTCCCAGCTTAGAAGGTCTCCTGCTCCTCACCATGGTCCCCGCCCCAGTTATCACCAGTGTGCTTAGAGACTGAGAGCTTCCGGCTTCTCTCATAGTCTCTCTTGGGCATAGACTGGCTGCTCCATGCTGAGGTCCGAGAGTCAGATGAAATGTGTGGGGAACCACGCAAAAGTAGCAGTGACCTGAGTCACATGATCTGGTATGTGACATTGGGGGCTGAGGCCCGAAGCCCAGGCAAGGGTTATCTAAGCAGTCCTCACAGAGTAGCAGGCAGACCTTCATCAGCTGCTCTACCCTGGAAGTGCCTTTGGGTTTGGGGACAACTCTCTTTGCCTTGATCAATGTCACAGTGGATGGCGCTCCATGCAGAGAGGTAGCTACTCAAGACATCATGATGGATTTATAGAATTTTGTCTCTGAAGACTTAGAGACAGGGTAAATACATTCTTTTTGAGTTTAAAAATAATGAGCATGGGGATAGGGCATTGTGGCTCCCATCTCAGGAAAACTGAACTTTTCCACATAAGAAGAGCATCCTCTGGTTTTGCGTACCACTATCCGTGTGGTAGTCCTCACTGTCTACTCGACTTGGCTGGATTTATAACCACTTAAGAGACAAATGCTTGGGAGGAAGTTTCCAGAGAGTTTACCCAAGGATGGAAGACTCTCCCTGGGTGTGGCAGCACCGTGAAATGGGCTGGGATCTTGAAGCAAGTAAGAAGAAAGCTGTTTGAGAGCCAGTATTAGCTTTCCTGTTTACTGACTATGGCTACACGGAGACCAGTTGCCTCATAGATCCGCCAGCCACGCCTCCCTTCCAAGCTCTGGGACAAAATTACCACTCCTTCTTCACATTGCTTTTGTCAGGCATAGCCATGGGAAAAGTAACCAAAACACCATTTCAAGTTTCCCCATTATAGAAGGGGAAAGACGCTGAAAAGGGAAGACAACCTAGGGTGGTCAGCTGCCTAGTGCACTTTAGAGAGGGCACAAAACCTACGGTATGAATATTCCCAGGACAAGACAGCCAAGTGTTCTGGGTGCGGAAATAGTTGTGGAAGACTGGTTCTCTGCCCTCCAAAGCCTTGAGTCCCCTAGGTAAGGAAGTTCTGCTCTCCAGAAAGTGGGATGGAGAGACTTCCCTCTGCCCATTCTACTCTGTAAAACAGCCCTTAGAGATTCTTGGGGCTATTTCTTCTGGCCTAGAGCTCTCTGCCTTGATCCACCATGATGGCTAAATTTGTGCCACAAGCTACCATCACCAGGAACTTTACTCTGCCTTCTGTACTACGATGGACTGAAATTCTGAGTTGTGAATCAAAATAAATCTAATACATTTTTGCCAGACATTATGTAGCAGCAACAAAAAGTAAGCAATCATGAAAATTTATATGAAGAAGTGGGATTGATGCTGGATATACACAATCATATTCTTTTTAGGCCTCTGGAACAGGATTGAACTTGGGGGTGTGGGCCAGAGAACTTGATTTCTCTAAGCAGAGCCTAGCTTCTGGTGGGTGTTCAGATGTGTGATGCTGATGGGGATTTAGGCATTGATGGCTGTGCTTATGAAGTTTCAGATGGACCAAAATGGTAATGAAGAATTGGGCTAGAGGCCATTTATGTTAGATGCTACAGAGAGTCTGGCTATGTTTTGCCTATTTTCCTAAACATTTGAGAGGGGCTAAATTAGAAAGTAATGTGCTAATTTATTTGAAGGAGGAAATCTCAAATAGGCAAATACACAGGCTGAGGAGTGGTTATTTTTCACTGCTTCTAGTCGTATTATTCACCAAGAACTTGTAAGGGAAGAAGGGGGGAGGCGTTCAGTGTAAAAACACTGTGTTTGGAAAGGAAGAGTGATCACATTGAAAGCTGCTGAGAACCTCTGAACTTGGCACTAGGGCAATACGAACTTGCACAAACTTTGAGTGAAATGTGGAAACATGTTGACTGGGGTAAAATGAGAGTGGCAGAATGAGAGCCCAGGGTTCGCCGTTTAAACAGTACTGCCTAGGGAAGTATTGTTTTTTTCTGGATCCAACCATCCTAGTACTTGGAGGTCATGGCAGCCATGCTCGTGGGGGCATGTTTATATCTTGAGTTGGTAGCAGATCTTGACCTATATAGGAGGTAACTTTTTAGTTATGCAAACTGGAAGGAGTGTGGGGCCATAGGGGCTAGCATCGAGAATGTGGAGAAAAGCCTGGGAGGCCAGGAAATTGGAACCACAGCAGGGGGATGAGTGATATCCTAAAGGTAAAGCCCACATCTCAGTGGGCAACTACAGAATGTTGGAGACGTCCAGAACACAAGGAAAACCATGGTGACTGAAGGTGGCCAGAGGTGGAACCCGTGTATGTGGCAGGCAGCTGGGTCATAGAGGCTGAGGTAGACAAGCCCCTGGGAGCTCACATCTGTCACATACATTGGGCATGGAGCTATAGGACTTAATGTCTATTCTGCTGTGTTTTGTTCTTGGTTTGGCCCAGTCTTTCCTTGCTGTTCCCCATTCTTCTCCATTCAAAGGAGAGATGTTTAGTCTATGCTTCCTCTACTGGAAGCATGTAACTTACTTTGGGGACTTTTGGAGGACCACAGCTGTTTCTTTGAGTCTCAGAAGAGACTTGGTACCTCGGACTCTTGAACACCCGAGACTGTTAAGTTACAATGACTTTTGTAGGGGTTGATTATGTCTTCATTATGGTATGGCCATGAGCCTTTTGGGGTCAAAGGTGGAAATTTGTCTTGAATTTCAATGTTTTGAGCGCTTGTTTCCCAGCTTGGGGCGTTATTTTAAAGGCTGGGTAACCTTTAAAAAGCTAGGCCTTGAAGACAGAAATGTGCCCCTAAGGGTGGGTCTTTGAAGGCATTGCCCATCCCGGTTATGGTAGAGTCTTATCTGCTTTCTGAATGCCATGATGTGAAGAACACAGCCCTGTATTCCTTTCTCCACAGACTGAATTGCTCTGCCTTTCCCTCTCTGCCACAAACTAGACTTTGAAGCTATGAAATTGTGACCCCACACAAATGTTTCCTCCATGGAATAGAATCTGTGGGGTATGATGTCAGAGAGATGACCATGGTTACTTATACAGCCATCTACGGTTTTGTAGGCTACAACTGTTGGGAGAAGCAGGGTCCTGGAAGATGGGGTTCACTCCCTGGAACCCTTGTTATAGAAAGAGAGACTCAGCTCTAATTTACACAGACACAAACAGAGGGAGAGGACACACGGAGAGAGAAAGACAGAGAGATTTAAAGATGAAAAATCATTCATAGAAATAATAAATGGAGATCTTAAAAGTTGCTAAATACAAGACAAATATACTTTTATACATTAGTACAAATAGTCTTAAATGGAAAGAAAGCAACTATGTTTTCAAGAGTATTAAAATCGGATGTGAAGCCAGAGCCCCCTCTCAGTGTGTATGGTATGCTGGGTCAGGACGGAATGAGGCCTGGCTGAGGGGAGGCTGAGAACAAGGAGCTTCACTGGACGTGCGTTTGGCTAGTGTAGACTGGAATGTGCGGCCAGCTCTTGAGGGAACCGCAGCTCCAGGAACATGGAAGAGTAAAGCAGACTTTTCTTTTTTGTCCCCCCCTTATTTTTTTAAAATTTAAATTAGAAACAAGCTTGTTTTACATGTCAATCCAAGTTCACTCTCCCCACCCTCTTCTCCTGCCCCCCACCAACCCCTTATCACAAACTCTTTCTGCTCCCTGGGGATGGTGAGGCCTTCCATAGGAAGTCTTCAAAGTCTGTCATATCATTTGGACAGGGCCTATGTCCTCCCCCATGTGCCTAGGCTGAGGGAGTAACCTTCTATGTGGGATGAGCTCCCAAAGTCCGTTCATTTATTAGGGATAAATACTGATCCACTACCAGCGGCCCCATAGACTGCCCAGGCCTCTTAATTGACACCCACATTAGGGGGGTCTGTGTCCTATGCTGGTTTCCCAGCTATTGGTCTGGGGCCCATGAACTCCCCCTTGTTCAGGTCAGCAGTTTCTGTGGGTGTCTCCAGCCTGGTCTTGACCCCATTGCTCATCACTCTTTCCTCTCTGCAACTGGATTCCAGGAGTTTGGCTCAGTGTTTAGCTGTGGGTGTCTGCCTCTGCTTCCATCAGCTACTGGATGAAGGCTCTAGGATGGCATTTAGGGTGGTCGTCAATCTCATTATCAGGGAAGGGCATTTAAGGTAGCCTCTCCACTATGGCTAAGATTGTTAGTTGGGGTCATCCTTGTAGATATCTGGACATTTTCCTAGTCCAGATTTCTCTTTAACCCTGTAATGGCTCCCTCTATTGTGGTATCTCTTTTCTTGCTCTCCTCTACTCTTCCCCTTACTCAGTCTTCCTGCTGCCTCATGCCCTCCTCTCCCCTCCTCTTCTCCCCCTCTCTTTCTCCTAACTCCCTCTCCTCCCAAGCTCCCAATTTGTTCAAGAGATCTTGTCCCTTTCCCCTTCTCCGGGAGACCATGTATATTTCTCTCAGGGTCTGCCTTGCTTCCTAGCTTTCTGGCAGTGTGGATTGTAGGCTGGTGATCCTTTGCTCTATGTCTAAAATCCATATATGAGTGAGTACATGCCATGTTTGTGCTTTTGTGATTGGGTTACCTCACTCAGGATGGGTTCTTCTAGTTCCATTCATTTGCCTGTGAATTTCAAGGTTCCATTGTTTTTTTGTTTTGTTTTGGTTTGGTTTCCTGCTCAGTAGTATTCCATTGTGTAAATGTACCACATTTTCTTTATCCATTCTTCAGTTGAGGGGCATTTAGGTTGCTTCCACATTCTAGCTATTACCAATAATGCTGCTATGAACATAGTTGAACAGGTGTCCTTGTTGTATGAATGTGCATCTTTTAGGTATATGCCTAAGAGTGGAATTGCTGGATCTTGAGGTAAACTGATTCCCATTTTCCTGAGGAGCTGCCATACTGATTTCCAAAGTGGTTGTACAAGTTTGCACTCCCACCAGCAGTGGAGGAGTGTTCCCTTTTATCCACATCCTCCCCAGCATAAACTGTAGTTGGTGTTTTTGATTTTAATTATTCTGACAGGAATAAGATGGTATCTCAGAGTTGTTTTGATTTGCAATTCCCTGAAGGCGAAGGATGTTGAGCGTTTTCTTAAGTGTATTTCAGCCATTTTAGATTCCTCTATTGAGAATTCCCTGTTTAGTTCTGTACCCACTTTTTAATTGAATTATGTGGTGTTTTGGTGACTAGCTTCTTGAGTTCTTTGTATATTTTGGAGATCAGCCCTTTGTCAGATGTGGGGTTGGTGAAGATCTTTTCCCATTCTGTGGGCTGCTGTTTTGTGTTGTTGACTGTGTACTTTGCCTTACAGAAGCTTCTCACAGACAAGCCGGAGTGTGCATGCCCTGTTTCTGTTACACAGGTTCTGATCCTTCTGTTGCTCCACACAGACATTCATTCTTGGTGATTATCCTGAAATTCAGTGATTCTCAATGCAGGAAAAAAATCTCAAGACAAAGAAAAGGGGAAAAATATGACCAAACTCTTTAGATATACACACAGTGTGAAATAAATATTCACCATTCATGGAGATAACAGAAAAATAATTATTTCTGAAATTTTAGAACTCAGAGAGTGTGGCTGAGTATGAAAAATATAATGCACAAACAGGAAATATGTATTAAAATATATTCTGATAGAAAATCACTTCCTTCCCCCATCCCTCTGGTCTGTTCTCATCTCTTTTCTCTTTAGTTGTAATTGTGAGGATTGAACCCATGACCTCTCACATGCCAGGCGAGTGATCTACTGCTGAGTTGCATCCCCAGCCCTCTTCCAATGTTTTATTTTGAAGCAGCATCTTACCAAGTGTCCCAGGCAGATCTTGAACTCATTCTGAAGCCCAGGGAGATCTTGATCTCGGTCTCTTTCTGCCTTGGCCTCCCAAGTAGACGGGGTAACAGGCCTGCCCCTGAACATTTAACAGCTGTGCAGCTGACGAGCCTCACGTGGCTTGATTATCTTGGTGCATTTTAAGTTTAGCTCTCAGGGATTACATGCAAGGTTCTACTATCAGAGTCAAAATGGAGTTTTAATTCCAAGGACAACAACAATGACTCTTTCTCCATGGACAAATCTGTCTAGTCAGCAAACAACTGGGCTCACTCCGTCTTGCCTCTCTACCTCACACACCTGTCCCTCTCTCAGTGACCTCCATGGCAGACACGTGTGGTAACATCTTGCTTAAGGTGGTGGGTGTGGCTGTGCTTGCTCCTTCTTTAGCCTTCAGACAGCCTCCATTCGCACAAGCCAGATGTCACCACAGACACTCTTTTCCCTGGCATGATGACTGTTGTGTCTGGCTTTGGTGAGGGAGGGCTCTTGCTTCCGAGTTTTGGCTCCTCAGCACCTAGCTGAGACCTGACCCATGGATGTTGAAGGAAATGAGCTGAGACAAAAAGGGGGCTTCCTTCTTCCTCCAGGTGTTTTCTTCAGGGGCCGGGAGTCCATAGCTTTCTGTCTCCTTCATGGCCCTTCTGTGGTTAAGGTCCCTGCTCTCCAGTGGACACAGGCCAATGCTTCCAGAAAGATTGGCTCCAAATAAAAGAAGCATGTGTCCTCTAGGCATAAGGACCCAGAACACCAGTGTGGCATTTGGGAACACTCACCTCATCACAGCAGCAGGTGAGACATCCTGCTGTAGTATCTGCTCCCCATCCTTGCTGGTAAGAGTCTTCTAGGCTCCATATTCCAAGTCCACACAAAACAACTCATTTTGCCCTCTCCCGGGTACGCTCTCCCTGGTCCATAAAACAGTGGAGTATTAGGTACTAATTCTATCTGGAAGCTCTCTGGGGATGCTTGCGCCTCATTCAGAAATATCTACCCTTGGGGACCATTGTCTCCACCCTCTTTCAGAATCAATGATGCTTTGGTTTGGGTGAAGATTTCCATGAGTGGCCCCCAAAGAGAAAGCTGAGGCTCTGCCACCTTGTCTCAGATTTTGAGGGAGAAGGAGTTTTACTTTATTTCACTTTTCATCCTTCAAATACTCTTCAGATCTTGAAACTTGGTATCTAGGACAGTGAGAGTGTGGGACTTCTTGCTGAGCCAGGCTCTACAGCCAAGAAAGCTGTCTGCTTCTCATCGGGGCCCTTCCTGGGCCCCTCAATGCCAGCCCCATCACTGTTGGGGTGATGTGAGCAGAAACGATGGGGCCACACACACCATAATACATAAGAGTAAGGAATGCTCAGTAAGCAGAGTGGTTTCACAGTGTTTTTCTCAGGAGATCTCATTCAGGATGTACAAGTTCTTTCGTTAAATTGTACTTCCCTCCCCAGGAGTTCACTGTGTTAAAAAGCAAGAGTTTGCCCTTCCCATCCAAGCTTCTGCTCCTATCCCATCCTGTCAAGCCCTGCTGACAGACAAGCACTCAGAACTTTTGAACACCACAACCTTGAGTATTAAGGTGGAGTACGTCTAGCTCACGGTACCAGAACCACATATCCACACACAGACTGCACCCCAGGACAGAGGTAATATTTACCAAGTAAATATGCTTTGCTCAGGCTAGCCTAATTCAATTCACCTATTCATGTTATAAAAAAATATTGCCAAACATTCTGTACTGTGTCTATGAGAGAATTTTAAACAGCAGTTCATAATTTGGAAAAATATAAGGTCACAGGAAGCTAATTTAAAAATATGGGAGAAGATAAATGAGTAGGCAATATTAATATCTGTTAATGGGCAATATAACTTACCAAGACGCTGCTAGTATTAATGCATGGAAGAGATGGCAAAGGTTTATAAAAATGGAATATGATGTACCATACATAATTCTTGCAGAAAAACCTACAGGACAAGACTACTAAGGTAGCCAGCATATTGGATTGTGTGTATGTTAGTGTCTGTGCATTTGTGTGTTTATGGATGTATACATGTGGTGTGTGTGTGTGTGTGTGTGTGTGTGTGTATGTGCACATGTGCACATGCATATGTGTGTTTATGGATGTGTACATGTATGTGCAGGTGTGCTTATACATACATGCTTTGTGCATATATGGAGGTGGGGTGTTAGGCATCCTTCTCCTCCCGTTCTACCTTATCCCTTAAGATGTCTCTCACTCTGTCATTGAACCTAGATTTCACTGTTGTTGTTGTTGTTGTTTGTTTTTTAAATTCCATTTTATTTAAATAACATGTTTCCTTGTTTATTTTACATACGGACCACAGTTTTCTCTGGGAGTGACTGAGGGCAGGCTGTACTTTCATGTTAAAACAGAGTTGGAAGTCAGCAATGGCTGGCAGGGTTTGTGGCTGAAAGCTGAGTGGTCTCACGAAGAGGGAGTTTGTAGATGAAGCAAAAGGTATCATTTTTTTTTTTTTTGGCCTGGCAGTACGTGACGGCTAATGTGTGTGCACTCAGTCACACTCCTTCAAAATACACCCACAGATTGTAACTTGCCATAGAGTCTGGGAGCCGATGAGAATTCAGAGACTGATTGGTCCATGCCACACACCTGTGGTCAAACTCAAGCCCTTACAGGCAGAATGTTTGGCTTGTGGCTCTACTCACAATGGGAGTGAGCCCAAGACTGCATGCACCATGGCTTCTGAAATGACAGAGGAGGCCACTGTCCCCTCTGCAGGGCTTCTGCAGAAGTAAGGTTCCACAGGCTGAGTAGGTTTATGTGCCTGTGTGACAGTGAATTCAGGATGTGCCGGGTCATCCCTGAATCCGGGGTTTACTCCCTCAGAGTGGAGGGGATGTAACACCTTTGTCACGACTGAGGAAAGATAGCTGGAAAGCCTCTGTGGGCACTGAGAACAGGTGGGATGGGAGGGCTCTGCTCCGAACACAGAGTCCATCAGGTGCATTGCTGATCACCTTTACCTGTCGTGATTTCTGGTCTCTTCAACCATTTGTGCTTTCTGATTCCAATGACATACACATCAGGCGCATGGAGAAGCACGCAGCCTGCAGAGCTCTGGGAAGGCACGAGGGAGCAGGAGCAGGGTGGGCATAGTCCTTTCTCGTCAGACGGGCAGAGGTTCTCGCTGCCTAGAGGGCACGGACATTGCTTGTCATTCATATTCAGCAGGTCGCAGCCCCCAGTTGACAATGGTCTGAGTCTTGGTACCATTTAGGTAAAGTCCCGGATAGACAGGGGGTTTGCATCTCCATCCCAGTAGATATGCCCCCTTCCTGTATAAAATCATCAAGGGGCATTCCATTGCTTGCTGGAAGACAGATGGGGATGCCCAGGTCAGTTTGCACACATGAATGCTGGGGTAGCTCACCACTGTGACGTGGAGAAGGATGGACGGTGTTTCCAGAGAGTTCACTAGGCTGTGTGTGCAACTGGAAAGCAGTCTCAGTAACGTTGACGGCATGGTTGGCTGACTTACCTTAGTCTGATTTTGGTGGAACATGCATGGGCTGTGAGGTTTTATGTTATCATACACACACGTACACATGATCTACCTGTTGGTGTGGAGAAATCCTAGCTACACAGACACTTCTCTGGGTGACGGCAAAGTCTTCCTGCTAGAGCCCTGTGGTTGTTTGACCATCCTGTAAATGACTATTTGGTTTACTTCTCCTGGCTTACCTATGGAAAGCATGTCTGCTGTCCTGACAACAGGAGTCACAAGTGTTCCTGTGCGCTGGCAGTCAATCCACGCCTGGCCAGCCATTCCACTCTAGGCAACTTCCTAATCAGTTCTGACTGCTGGCCCGTATGGGTTGCTGTGACCACCCTGGTCTGTGGGTGAGGAGCTAAGATGACAGGGTTGAGTGTCCCCATAGTTCATCCATCGTGCTCGTATAGACAGAGTGTGAGATGAGCAGACTTCGGTTAAAAATATCTCAAACACTTCCTCACAGGGCCTGACATTCAAGAGTGATTTCTTTTCCAGTGAAAATGATTACTTTCCTCGGAGTTCTTCCAAGCCCTGGGCTCCTGAGCTGACACAGAGCTAGGGATATAGCGACATGGTCCACCTTGGCACAGTAGCCAGAGCCCCAGAGTTGTCACAGGTACTGACTCTGCACTGGCTGGTGCACATCATAGTTGGAAGACAAGAGATGGCTATGGCTCAGGCTGTCTTCCGGGGGTGGGGATTCAGGAGGCCCTAAAGAAGAGCAAACTGCCTTCCAGAAGTATCCTTCCCACGGGCTTCTCTTCTGCTCACGGCAGTGTCGTGGCTGTGCTTTTTTGGATGTCCATGTGCCACCTGCCACTTTCCCTCTGTAAGGTCATAGCAAGACAATCCGTAGGAATGTTTTACAGGCTCCGATCCCAGCAGAAGTCATGGTCAGATCATTATAAACACCTGCCTGAAGAAACATGTGGCTTAGGGGGAAGGGGGTGGGCCCACATCAACCAGTGGGCCTCATCCCTAAGCTGGCCCCTTAAGGGCCACCGTGAAGGTTCGTAGAGAAGATGGCAGCATAGCTTCTCCAAGTGCTACATTGTAACGGGCCAGCAGCATAGCTCCCTGGAGTTCCAGGATGACGTCTGCCTGTTCTCGCCTGGAGAACCTGGGCTGTTGGGGGCATTGCTTTCCACAATACCTCAACACTCGAAGTGATCTCTCAGCCTGTCTGAGATACAGTGACAGATGCAGAGACAGGGGACAGCCAGTCCATGACTGAGGCGAGAGAAGCTAACAAGGTGGCCGGGGACAGATTCTTTCTTCAAATAGTGACCAGCGTGTGTTGTTGTTTAGGTATTTTGTCCCCAGTGGAACCATTGCATTTAGACCTAGGGAGTGAACAAAAGTCACAAGGCAAGTAAGCTACTGAAATGTGATAAATAAGGTTTCTGGTATGTCTGATTTTCATATCTCCAAGTCTAGTCTTTATCCCATGGTGTCGTGATTACTGTAGCTTTGTAGGGGGTTCACAGGAGGCTCCTCACATTGTCTTTCGTTTTCTTTGGGCAGTATTGTGCATCTTCTGCCTTTCTTTCTGTATGAGTTGTAAAGTTAGTTTGCCAAAGCCTTCAAAATGGCTTGCTGAGATTTCCGTTGTGATAGCTGTAAATAAATGTGGGAAGAAATGAAATATGGACAATATTGAAATCCCACTTACATGAACACTGGAGTTCTTTTGTTTGTGCCCGTTTAAGCACAGAAACGCCAAGTAGGCTTCTTTTTTAGACCTATACCGCATGTTCTCTTGAGCTTGCAAACAGCATTATTTTGGTGTTTCAGTATCCAGTTCTCCACTGCTGTTCAGTGGACTTCCCATACTCATCTCATTTCCTGGAACCTTGGCATTCTTTCCTGTTAGTTCAGGAAAGGGTTGTTTCCCTTTGGGATCATCTACACCAATAGGTATGCCATTGGTGGAAAGTCATATGATAGTCATTTTATCCTTTCCCATCCAAGTCTTTTATTTTCTTGTCTTATTGTATGGGAGAGCACTTCCATTACAACACTGAGCAGAACAGTGGGAGACGACACTCCTGAATTTGCTCCGTCTTAAGGGATAGTATATAAGATCTTTCCACTAGGGATTGTGCTAATGAATGGGGGCATTCTCATAAAGGCACCACTAAATTGAAGCAATTATACTCTGTCACCATTTATACGATTTCTATCTGCAATATATGTTGGATTACCCCAGTTCTTTTTCTGTATCAAACAGTATGACTGTACGGCTTTCTGCCTCTCACCATTGTCGGGTAGCTGGCACAGTCATTCTCTTTCTGAATTCTTTTGGTAGTCTGAATCTATGTTGGTTAATGTCAACAGTCAACTTGACACACTTAGACTCACCTGGGAAGTGTCCCGGTGAGGAATTATCTAGAGCAGGTTGGCTTGTGGATATGTTGCTGGGGAACTGTCTTGATTGTAACTGAGGTGTGAAAACTACTCTCAGTGAGGATGGCTCCATTTCATGGGCTGGGCTCTGACCGGTGGAAGAGTAAAGAAAGCTAAGTGGAAGCAGGCAAACAGGTAGCATGGCTACATTCATCGCTCTCTGCCCCAGGCTTGATGTGACCTGTTGCTTGAGTTCTTGCCTTGGCTTCCACCAAAGAATGACATGTACCTGGAAACCTAAAGCCTTATTCCTGTGCATTGCTTTTAGTCGGGGTCTTTTATAACAGTAATAGAAGTAAATCTAGGGCAAAAATAAAGCAGGGCAAAATAAAGCAGTCTTTTTAAGAGACTTGTTGACCATTATCATTTAATCTGGATACATGGCAACTATTTATCTGGGTGCTCTGTGCGAATGCCTAACTTTGTTGGCAGCTGCAGTTACGACAGCTACAACCCTATGACCTGGCATTCCCTATGTCTCTGTGACACATTTGACTCAGCTGCATGTTCCCTGTGCTGACATTGGTGGGCAACAGACAAAGTCACCGTCTCAACTCTGGTGATGATAGATTTACAGCAATGTCAGTACACGGATGAGGTGATTGCCAGTTAAGATGTCACATTACTCGAAAGACCTGCCATCCATCTATTAATACACGGTGGAATAATTACCTAGTTTTTGCTTAATCAAATAAGCTTTTTTTTTTTTTTAACGAGTAATAGAGGCTTCGTCAGTATTTAAAGCACCTCTTTCCCCTAATCGCTTTTGTTTGGCATAAGAATATGTTTGGCACATTTTGATGTGTTTCACAGATAGAAATAAGCAACCCAGCTCGATGGTGCAGGCCTCAAATAACCCCTTTGATATGATTTACACAAAGTGAATGGAATGTTTCCCTTCTCAGGGTGGACAGTGGGCATGGTCTAAGGACACCAGGGACCTGTCAGTAAGTTCCTGGGCTGAGTCTGACTCCCAGGAGGTGAGCAACTGGCCTGTTACACAGCTGACTTTAGTTCAAGGAACTTCAGTAATGATCTTATTACTTTGAGAAATACAGATTCATTGATGACACCCACATCTTTCTTTATTTTTCTTTCTAATCTCTGACAATAATATATAAAATCTACTGAACTAGTTTCTGCAGAGAGATATTTTAAAAATATCACTAGAACTGTAAGCATGAGAATCTGGGACTTTAAAGGCTCAGGGTCACATGCTGTCAGTGTACACCAGGCCCTTCCTCTCCAGCCATCTCCTTCCAAGAATTCCTGCTTCGAAGCAATCCAGAGATGCTGTGTGTCTACTGGGGGCTCACCTGACACTTTTGTTTGACATCAAAGTTTTAAGAAGACATACCTACACACGCCCAAGTAATTGTAAGCCCATTTCTTCAGTGTAACATGCCATTGACAGAGAAGGCATGGTAATGAATACGTGTGCATTCTATTTTTAAATTAAGTGAACTCCAATTTTCTTGTATAATTTATGTTTCTAAGAGGATAAAAACAGCTTACAGAGGAGTCCAAGGAGATAAAAATGACTGGGGATCAGGGATTAGGCCTCATCTGTACTTCTCAAGGTCTTAGATTCTAAGAACAAGCAAAATTAAAAAAGCATGGGACTGATACTGACTTACAAACTTTCCACATTTGCTCAATTAGAACCTGAAGCACACTCCAATATGATGTCATGATTATTGCTACTGTTAACGACATTAATATTGTTTCGTACTTTTCTTCCTGTGTTTTCTACTGACCAGTAAGAAGCCGGTCTTGTGTTGGCTTTGGCATCTGAGAATCAACACAGCACCTTTCCCTCCCTTAGGGTGGGAAGAAGGAAACCTTGGTGGCAAGTGGTTGCTTTGTGTCTGTTGATTTGGTGCCTACTTCTGAGTATGGAACATATGAGTGTTTCTGCATGTGTCTGCATGCAGTATGTGTGTGGTGTGGTGTGTATTCTATGTGCATGAATCTGCATGTAGTGTGTGTTTGTGTGTGTATTCTGTGTGCATGAATCTGCATGTAGTGTGTGTTTGTGTGTGTGTGTTCTATGTGCATGAATCTGCATGCAGTGTGTGTTTGTGTTTGTGTATGTGTATTCTATGTGCATGAATCTGCATGTAGTGAGTTGTTTGTGTATGTGTGTGTTGTATGTGCATGAATCTGCATGTAGTGTGTTGTTTGTTGTGTGTGTGTGTGTGTGTGTGTGTGTGTGTGTGTGTGTGTGTGATGTGTACTCCATATACAGTATCAAGCAATCCTCACAGAAGCCCAGCTTCCCAGAGCTTTAGTGACGTCCATGTCCACCTGGATAGTAGCTTCTACAGGATAATCCTTCCAGAAAGGTCCTCAGGAAGCCTGTGCTCTGCTTAGTATACAAACTAGAAGGTATGGTGTTGTATTATTTATGATTTATTAAAGCTTGCCTGAGGATGCAGAAAGCAAAGTCAGCTTCAAGCTACAGAGATCAGACAGTGGTGGCATACACTTTAATCCCAGGACTCAGGAGACAAAGATATAGAGCTCTCTTAGTTCAAGGCCACCCAGGGCTACACGAGATTGAATTAGTTTAAAAGAATAACAGAGCTCACTCCTTTAGTCCCAGAACTGGAGAGGTATTTAAGACAGGAACAGGGTCTCAGAGTTGGCATTCAGTCTCAGGATTCTGCATCCATGTCAAGGAGAGTATAGCAGTCTGGGATTGCAGTCAAAGGTTTGGTGGAGCCATGATCACCTCTCAATCTCCGGGAGAGGTAAGAGCTGGTGGCCGGCTGCTTTGTTTGTGGTCTTCAGCTTGAAGCTTGATCCCAAATACAAAAAAAGGGACTTTGGTGACCAGATCCTGTGGGCTGTACTCAGATCCCTCCTTAGCAGAGGGCGACTGTGTCTCAGACGCTAACAGCACTGACAACATCCACAAGATCAACTTGCAGTTCAGATGAAATTTCTTCCAAGAGGGTTGCTGTATGAAATTAATAGGATTACAGATAATCCCCCGAAAGGAGAAGGCTCAGCTCTGAAAACTGACTGATATGTCTCGATAGCACTTAGACATCCTCTCTCACTGAGATACACAGCTTCCTGGGCTATGGGCAGCAGCAGAGTCTCCGTCTTTGGACAGGTGTACCTGTGTAGCCATCAGAAGTCAGCATGTGTTAGGACAGGGATTATGGCATGAAACTGTTCCCTACCCATGCGTGTGTGCTGTGGCTGCTTTCTCTAAAATCCTACATTTGGTAGGAAACACCTAACTTCAGACCCATGTTGCTACTTTTAGTGTCTGAAGAAAAAACATATCAGATGTGTAAAGTTTCAAATAATAATAATAATAAAAAAGTTTGGCAAATAAGTGGCCAGCATGAAAGAGGAGGCCAGCTTTACAATTTCAACAACATCTTTTTTCCCTTTGCCTCCCCTTTCTCTCCATGCACCCCTCTCCCGGCTTTAATCATTTCCTCCATTCTAGTCCTAACTTCTCTTTTTTCTCCTCTTCTCATGCTTTATTCCATACCTCCCAGCAAGTCACAAGTATCTGGATCACTTGATGAAACATTATGGAGACAGTTTCGCTAAATTCAAATGTAAGTAGTGATTCGGTCCCATGCTGCTCTTGTTCTCAGTAGATACATCTACTGTCTGTCACTTTCTGGAGGTGACACTGTCCTCAGTGCTGGGGCCATGTACAGATACTTCTTTGCTGAAGCCCATAGACAACTCTCTTTAGAAAATCATGAATGTCTTTCTTCATTCATCAGTATTAACAGTTGCCTTCTAAGGGTTCAGGAGTTCCTAGCCAAACTCCAACTACACTAAGTGATGATGTCTTCAAAGAGCCAGAAAAGAAGGCTGCTGCCCAGCAGTTTCCTCTGAAGTTAAGATCTTCTGTCTTGGAGGGAAACTTCTTAAGCAATAGGCCTAAGTGGAAAGTAAATCAACAAGATATTTTAAGATGGGGCAATTTTTAAAGGGGGTGAAGCAACCAACAGTGTACCCTAAAACAGTGGTTCTCAGCCTTCCTGATGCTGGGACCCTTTAATACATTTCCTCATGTTGTGGTGACTCCCAACCATAAAATTATTTTGTTGCTACTTCATAACTGTAATTTGCTAATGTTATGGCTCGTGACGTGAATATCTGATATGTGGCCAGTGTGAAAGTGTTATTTAACCCCTCAAAGGGGCTGTGGCCCACAGGTTGAGAACCACTGTTTTAGGGTGGAGTTGAAGTACTATTATTTTCTTAAAGGAGGGTTACTCCTTTAAGACAGAAAGTAAACACCTGAAAATAGTTTCAGGAAGCCCCTGAAACAGAACAGATTCACCAGGATTCTCTTTGCACGAGAGGGAAGACTACTGAGAGCTGCCCTCAGACAAGCCAAGCAAGAGAGAGCCTAAGACAAGGTGCCTGCAAGAAGCAGAGGCCAGCTGAACTGCCTGGAAGAGGCAAAAGCCAGAGGGCCTGCCTGGAAAGCAGCTGGCTGCCAGCTATGCATTGTGCTCTCCTCCCAGGCTTGTCAACTTCCAACCATGCTTTGGTGACGCAGCTGTGCTGCCACTCATTTCTCTCCATGTGAGTAACCCTGCACCCGTATTTCTATAGGGAACTCCGATAATACCGATTGGTTTGCCAGCCTTTTACCAGCTCCCTGCCCAGGATGAATAGAGGTTCATTTCTCCCCATAAACAGTGTCACACAACAAAGTGTTTGCATGTGTGTATGTCCTCTCTCTCTCCCTCTCCCTCTCCCTCTCCCTCTCCCTCTCCCTCTCCCTCTCCCTCTCCCTCTCCCTCTCCCTCTCCCTCTCCCTCTCCCTCTCCCTCTCCCTCTCCCTCTCCCTCTCCCTCTCCCTCTCCCTCTCCCTCTCCCTCTCCCTCTCCCTCTCCCTCTCTCTCTCTCTCTCTCTCTCTCTCTCTCTCTCTCTCTGTATGTGTGTGAGTAACAGGTAGGGGGGATTGCTAAAAGAAGTAGAGGGCTAGGGAGAATGGGAGAATCCCTAAAATGTTAAGCCACACCTCTCGTCCTCTCAGCCCCCTATCTCCCACGGATAGACTGTAATCAACACTACGGGTCTGCACAAAAAGGACCTAAATCATTGTGGTCCCCACGGCCCTGAGACCATGCTTGGGGAAGCTGGTTTATTATAGGCATGTGCTGTGGCTCTAGAGACCCTCACCCAGCTCACTGCACACTACAGGTCTTTGTGAGGATCCGGGGTGTTCTCTGCACAGAGAGGATCATGGGCCTTCCCAAGAGCAGCCGGTGACAGCAAGGGTTGAAGTCTTTTTAAAACTCTCCCTCTTAGGCTGCTTAGCAAAAGAACAAAACAACTCAAATTACCCCTCCAACTTGGAAATATAGAAATTATGGTCTCATTGTGAAAGGAGTGAGCGCGCAGAATCTTCCCGAGTCGCCTCCTTTATTCTCATTTTGATCTGTTTAGGGGAAGAAAGCGGAACACTAAATGGAGATCTCAGACACGTGCATCTCGGAACACTTGGATATGTGAAAAATCAAATCAAACAACTTTTAATAATACAAGGCTGCCAGAGGAAAATAAAACCGGAGCTGCTTCTGCAAAATAAAAAAGCAATTAGCCACTCTCTGATGTTCCTTCTTAGGGATGTACCTCAGGAAAGCAAATGACATGAAGAAGAGAAAAAAAATCCAATTCTTTCTAAAGGAAAAGAAATAAGGGCCTATAACTGCGCCAGTGGAGGAAAGGAGTAGTTAATCTGAAACGCAGCTGCCACTTTCGCTGCAGAGTTCTGTTTGCAGAGGGGACTCAGAGACCTTGAGTGCTGGGCACCCAGAGCCGAGTGTTTAGTTGCTGAGTCTTTTTAAGCAGGCAAGGACGTCAGAGGAGGAAACCGACAACTGAGTGAGCCCTGAGAAAGCCTGATGACAGACAGACACACACCCTTGTTCCATTTTATTCTGGCCAAAAGCAACCCACGGAGGACAGGATTTACTTTATCGTGTATGCCCAGGTCATACTTTATTATGGAAGACAGGCAAGGCAGCAGTAAGGCAGAGCCCGAAGGAAGGCCTCTTTGTTCTCGGCCTTGCGGCTGAGGCCCATGGCGATCTGATCCTACGACCCAGGACCACCTGCCTCAGGGTATGCTGCCCTTGCATGCGGGACGGGACAGCTGTGTCACAGGGTAATTCCGGTTCCGTCCTCCCCTCAGTACTGATTTCTACAGTGGCTGTAACAGCTTCCGTCCCATCAGCAGGGAGGGGTCTGCCCTTCCTCTCACATCCTCACCAGCATGCGAGGTCATTTATTTCCTTGGTCACGGTCATTCTGACTAGTTCAGTGTTTCGCAAACCCGCATTGCCCAGTGGCTCAGGATGTTGGACAGTTTTTGTATTACTCATTGGCCGGCCACAGTTCTTCCTTGAGAGCTTCCTATCCAGCTCATTCGTCACCTTATTGATTCTATGATTTGGGCGTTCACTTTCTTGGTGTTCAGGTTTTAGAGTTAATTACAGATTTTAGATATTAATCCCCCACCAGAGGAGTAGCTGGCAAATACTGCGTTTGCCCTTGTAGGCTATGTCTTCACTCTTGATTGTTTCCGGTGTCGTAGAAGTTTTCTGATTTTTGTGCCGTCCAGGTTGTCACTTCTGAGTGTTATTTCCGGTGCTAGATTGTTCTAGATTGTTCAACCTTTCTAGATTGTTCTTGTCTATGCCTGCATCTACTTGTGATCTCCGTTCCCCAACATCAATCTCCTAGCTTCATTTCTCTCCTATTTTCTGACTTTGCTCGGATTTTCATCTGCATTTTCTGAACCAGCTATCATTTCTCGAGGTCACTGAATTTCACCCACAGCTACACATTGACTCATTTTTCTTTCCTGGTGATGCTTTCTGATGGATACCTTACTTTTTGTTGGCCCCTGTGTCTTTTAATGAGGAATGTATATCGAATCCTTGTTCTCCTGCACATAATTTTGCCATGTTTCTCCAGCTGTTTTTATTGATCGTCTGAGGCATCTAGCTGTAGGTCATGAAGCTACAAGAATCGTCTTGGGTGTCACCCTGTCTGCCTGCTGAGCCTCCTGAAGTGGTGAAGACATATCCTTTCTTTAAAGTAGCTGCGGTCTCAGGCACTCCCCCACCCACTTCCTTTTGAGCCCCAAGCTAGTGTTCGCCTACAAGGGTTCTTTCATGTTCACATGACTATATATACACATGACTGTGCATGCATGTGACTGTATGTACACGTGACTGTGTGTACACATGACTGTGCTCATGTGACTGTGTTCATGTGACTGTTTGTTCATGTGACTGTATGTACGTATGACTGTATGTGCACATGACTGTATATGTACATGACTGTGTACACATGACTGTATACACACATGACTATGTACACATGACTGTGTGTACATGTGACTGTATGTTCATGTGACTGTATGTTCATGTGACTGTACGTACATATGACTGTATGTGTACATGACTGTATATGTACATGACTGTGTACACATGACTGTATACACACATGACTGTGTGTACACATGACTGTGTGTACATGTGACTGTATGTTCATGTGACTGTATGTTCATGTGACTGTATGTATATGTGTCTGTATGTTCATGTGACTGTAAGTGCACATGACTGTATATGTACATGACTGTGTACACATGGCTGTATACACACATGACTGTATGTGCACATGACTACATGTGTACATGACTGTATGTTCATGTGACTGTATGTACACATAACTGTATGTGCACATGACCATATATACACATGAGTGTGTGTGCATGTGACTGTGTATGTACATGACTATATGTGCACATGACAGTATGTGCACATGACTGTGTGTACATGTACCTGTATATACACATGAGTGTGTGTGCATGTGACTGTGTATGTACAGGACTATATGTGCACATGACTGTATGTATATAGGACTATATTGCTCATGACTGTATGGGCACATGTCTGTATGTACATGTGACACATGACTATATGTGCATATGGCTGGATGTGCACACAAATGTATGTATGTCCACGTGACCACAGGTATCCACAGAGACTGGAAAAGGACATCAGGTGCCCTGGAGCTGGAGTTGTGGGCAATGGGAGTTAGCCAAATCAGTGGTTGGAGCCAGACTCTGGTCCTGCGAAAGCAGCAAACACTCCTTATGGCGCCATCTCTCAACTTCAGATTCGTGTTGTAACCTTAGGCTTCCATTGGTTTATTCTCTGCTGACAATTTAATCTTCCCTCTTTGTAAACATATTCCCTTTGCTGTTTGTAGCAATCCATATATTATTCTTTCTAATATTCCGGGCATCTATGCCATGTTTTGCTTTGCATGCCCTGACAAGCATTTCTGTGAATGTACCTCATCATATTTTCCTTGTTCTGTGTATTCCAAATATTTGGGCACACGTTCTAGATTCTGTGGATGTTGGTAGATGTGGTTCCTGGAGCCTCGAGAGCCTACGGGAAAGTGGCAATTTCTTTAACGGTTTGGGGTAAGATCAGGTGCTCTTAGAGCATTCACATTTTAGGTCAGTACTTCCAGTCTTTATGCCATTTGATTTATTAATAGGATGGCTTTTACATTTTTGACTTGTTTTTATAACATAACATAAAATATTCATAAGTTTGCACAGTAAAGTTAGAAGCAGTATATGGCTACTGTTCCCTTCACTTTTCCTAAATCACCAACTCTGTTGTTTATCTTGCTGTCTCCACACTGTTTCATCGCTATAACTATTTATTAACACATGCCCCTTTTATTAGATAAGGGATAGCATATCATGTATCCTTTTTATTTTCATATCAACTAAATGACATTTAGCCCTGTGAAATAATTTGCATAATCATGGCATATTATTGGAAATATGTGATTATGTCAATAATTGCTCCTATTCCCTATGAATTCTGACTTAAATGGATCAGTAGCTTGTCTTATTAAATTATTTAATGCATCGGAGACTGGTATTATGTTCTGGTAATAGGATTTCCTTTGTCTTCTATGAACTGAACTTTTGTAGTCAGCACTGAAATTTAGTACAAAAATTGTTTTGTCGCATAAACTCATTTTATTAATGTGGTAGTTTTGGAACTAGGACCTTTAATTCTTTGTTTAATTTTGATATACTTTTTCATCACCCCCCCCATTATTCCTTTAGATGAACTCACACTTCATTGTACAAAGCTCAGAGGTTACAGGCATGAGCACATGGTCTCAGATAAGAGCCACAGGCTGGACCTTCCTCTCTGGTCTCCCCAGGAAGATGGAGATACTGATTCTGGCACGCTCACAGATGCTGGTTAGATGCTGTGCCCCAGGATCAAGGTTCTGATGTTCTGGTGCCTGAAGACCACGGCCCTTTTTACCAGACAGCATCTTTGCTGGCAGTCGGCCGTTGTGCTGAGAAGTAGAAGAAATTTCTCCGACCTTATTGGCGAGCATATGGCAGGCTCTGATTTCCTCCCTAAATCAGATGATATTACTAGAACTGGGTCATTATGCACACATCGTAATCTATCGTTAAGCCCAACAAAGTAATATTTAGCTAGGGCTTTAATTGTGCTACTGGGATTTATCTCTGCTTTTCAAAGGGGGGAAAAAAGTCAAGCAGGATGGGATTGGGAGAGAAGCTCTGAATCTTACATTTTAATAAAAGAGATTGCCATTTTTGACTGACAGTGCTGTGACTGAACAATTACTTATCCTGATAAGGGTGGAGTCATGACCGTATTTGATTGCCGGAAGTGGGAATATGTTATTGAGAGGGGCTGACATTGTGTTCCCGGACTGCAGTCTGGTAAATCATGCTTCATTGAGAAGTTTGGTTCAAATTAACGCAATGAGGTTGAGGCTCCATCATTTTCCCATTTAAAATGAAACTATTTTAAATGTGTGTCTCCCTTTTTCTTTCCTTTAGAACCCTTTGCCTCCATGCTATGTGGTCATTCCATTTATGTGTGGACGTGTGAGTGTGTATGTAAGTGTACACACATGTGCTCATGTATGTAGGCGCAGGCCTGTGCATCCCATGGAGTGTGTGTGGAGGTCGGAAGACAGCAACATTTGCTCGTTACTCACTGCCTTTCCTCTTCATTTTTGCTACCGTGTAAGCCAGGCTGGCTGACCCAGTAATTTTTGGAGATTTCCTTTGTCTCTGTAGGTGTGCTAGGGTGACAGAAACTTGCATAACTGCATCTTGCTTCGTGTGAGTAGGGGGATTGGAACTCAGGTTGACAGGCTTGTTTGCAAGTGTTTTTGCCCAGCGAGTGGTCTCACCAGCCCCCAACCTTTCATTTCTTAATTGCTTTTGTTTTTCATATCCAGGAGCAAAATTGTGCAACTCTGCAGAGAATGTTTGCTTTGTGTCTGTACCTTTAGCTGAACCCAAGGCCTAATCCGTTGTGGGTTACCCCGCTCAGACAGACAGCACCAACCACTCAGGCGCTGGGAGTCAGTGAGTAGCAGAGCGTGCTCAGACTCACTTATACGGAAGTTACGCCTGCCTCTATACCCCCTCCCAAGCCCCGCTTGGCTCCACTTGGTTGTCCTTTAGTGTCCCTTGGCCAGCAGTCTCTGGGCATTGAGGCAGGCTTGGCAGCTTGGCTCACGGAGGAACTGCCTGCCACTCATGCACTTGCTGGCCTGGGCACCAGGGGCAGGGCGACTGCGGCTTGGGTATGCTGACTGCAGTGTCTCCTGCACTAATCTACTCAGAAAGGCTAGTGGTATCCCAAGAAGGATGCTTGTTAACATCATAGCACATCCAACTGTAGTCACTTGAAGTCTAGGGTCTTGTCTGCAGTGAGCACCCACATATGCCAGTGTGAAAATCCACTTACGGGAATGTTTATTTCTCCTACACATGCTCTCTGTTGGTAGAAGGGGCATAAGAAGTCATAAATGTCACTCTTCTGACCTTAGACGTGTCCCCTCTTTGGCCTCCTGTTTAGAGAACTCACCCACCCACCTCCATCATCTGGAGATGAAGACCTGTCTCCTCTAGTGTTGTGATTAACAAACATGTAACAAATAAGCGACTTATTAACCAGCATCTTAACAGACACAGTGGATAATGAATCCTGGTACACACTTAAAGACTTTTCACAATTAAAAAGATTTATGAGCCAAGATACTTTGTGTATGCCCGAGGACTAGGAAGTCATGAGTTCTCGGGGAAAACAGATAGGCTAAGCATGAGATTGTGTCTGCAGCTGAGTATGACCTGGGAAGGACACTTAGCATTTTGGATTCTTGGCTGCATCTGAAATGACATGACAGTCTTCTGATATATCCTGCTGTCTTCTCACCTTCCTGGTTAGCAGAGATTCCATATTCCTATGCTTTGACTTGGGATGGACACGCGAGAACCAGCTAGGAAAAAAAGGTGGCTGGCAGCCCCAGAGTTTCCAGCCTCTACCTTGTGCCCAGGCTCAGGAGAGATCATTAGCACAAACTTGCCATGGTTCTGTGCGCAGCCCATCATGACACTATGGTAGTTCAACACTCTGTTAGAGGAGAATACCACAGAGAAATCGGCAGGAAAACCACCAAGAAAAAGATTGCATGTGACTCAAGACTCTGGGTAAGAGACGTGAAAGAATGAGGGTCAGCGGTATTTTCTGTATCCAGCTGAAACTGGGCTTCATCACAGAGACAAATGTAGACACACTTAGTAGCGAGTTTCCTACAGAGCATACGCCTCACTGCGTAGACTTAGAGCTCTGCCTAGGCGTGGTTTGCTGGTATTTATCTTCATGTAGCAGATTGTTAATGCGGATCCCTGCAGGGCCCTCGGGCACAGCAGTATTTCCTGGGAAGGGTCGCCTCCACGTTTGCTGAGAAGTACACAGATGTTTCTGATAACAACAATTATGAAATATTTCAGGAATTCTCAAGGCTCTTCTAAGAGCTTCTGCACCGTGGTTCTGTTTTTGGGTGTTTTAGGAATGTCAGTCCAGGAAAATACAATGGCCCTGAGTTACAGACAGGAAAGACACACAGCCATGGCCTGCTTCCTGGATTCCAAGCTGTTGTTGAGACATTGGTTTTCTCTTCTTCTCTCGTTATCTGTGCACATTTGTGTATGTGAATGTTTGCATGTGTGCGTGTGCGTGTGCGTGTGTGTGTGCGTGTGCGTGCGTGCGTGTGTGTGTATGTGTGTGAGAGAGAGAGGGAAGAGAGAGAGAAAGAGGCTGATAAGGTACTCTACTAGGCTTTTCTAGAAAATGTAGTCTAGAACAATGATGGAATGATTTCCTATTAGGTGTCAGCTAGCTCTCCTACCTGGGGCCTATTTGTGTGAGGCTTGATTGTCCTGATGACACACGGTGACCTTTCCTGATGCCAGACAAGCTGTGTACAGCATCACACCCAGAGAGCAGGAGCTCAGTCTCACGTGGTCGTGGTCCCCTTGCTGATGTTTCCCGGCTGGAGCAAAGCTCTGACTTCCTCCTGGGGCCTGTTTGCCAGCTCTCCCAGGAGCTTGAACTGGAGAGCTAGGAGTTTCATTTACTTCACCAAACACGTGTGGGCTGTGAAACTGGGGAGTTACACACACTGTTTTGTTGAATCACAGGAGCCATCCTGAGAGGTAGGGATGGGGTACATTCGAATATGTAAAAGAGTAGGTCATAATGACTAAATTCACTCTTTTTAATGTATTTTTCATTATTAAATTTTTTCTTATTTTGTGCATCAGTCCAAGTTCCCTCTCCCTCCCATCTTCCCATGCCTCCCATCCCATCCCCCATCCACTCCCCAGAAAGGGTGAAGCCATCCATGAGAGATAATTAAAATCTGTCAAGTCGTTCGGTGTAGGGTCTAGGCCCTCCCCTGTGTCTCTAGGCTAAGGGGGTATCCCTCCATGGGGAATGGGCTCTTGAAATCCCTTCCTGCCCTAGGGATGCATCCTGGCTCACTGCCAGAGGTCCCATAGACTGCCCAGTCCTCATAGCTGACACTCACATTCAGGGGGCCTGGTTTGGTCCTATGTTGGTGTCCCAGCTTCCAGACTGGGGGTCCATTAGCTCTCCCTTGCTCAGGTCAGCTGCTTCTGTGGATTATTCCAGTGTGGACTTGACCCCTTTGCTCATTACCTTTCCCTCTCTGAAACTGAATTTCAGTAGTTTGGCTCAGTGTCTAGCTGTGGGTGTCTGCTTCTGCTTCCATCAGCTACTGGATGAAGGCTCTAGGATGGCACTTAAGGTAGTCATCATTTTCATTATAGGGGAAGGATATTTAAGGTGGCCTCTCCACTCTTGCTTAGATTCCTAGTTGGGGTCATCCTTGTGGATCTCTGTACAATTCCCTGCTGCCAGATTTTTCTTTAAATCTATAGTGGTTGCCTCTATTGTGCTATTTCTTTTCTTGCTCTCCTCTCAATCTCCCTGATCTCTCATGTTCTCCTCCCCTTCCTCTTCTCCCCTTCTCTTCCTCCTAACTCCCCCTCCCTTCTCCCATGCTCCCAATATGCTCAGGAGCTCTTACCCCTTTTCCCTTCATCAGGGACTGTGTGGGTCTCTCTTATGGTCCTCCTTGTTTCCTAGCTTCTCTTCGGGTGTGGATTGTGAGCCTTTGCTCTATGTCTAATATCCATATATGAGTGAGTACATACCATATTTGTCTTTCTGTGAATGGGTTACTTCACTTAGGATGGTTTCTTCTAGTTCCATCCGTTTCAAGATACTATTCCCCCCCCCCCACTGAGTAGTGTAAATGTACCACATTTTCTGTATCCATTCTTTGGCTGAGGGCCATCTAGATTGCTTCTAGGTTCTGGCTATTACAAATAATGCTGCTATGAACATAGTTGAACAGATGTACTTGTTGAATGAATGTGCATCTTTTGGGTATATGCCTAAGAGTGGAATTGCTGGATCTTGAGGTAGACTGGTTACCATTTTTAGGAGGAATCGCCATACTGATTTCCAAAGTGGCTGTATGATTTTGCACTTCCATCAGCTGTGGAAGAGTGTTCCCTCTTTTTTCACATCCTCTCCAGCATAAACTGTAGTTGGTGTTTGTGATTTCAATTATTCTGACAGGAGTAAGATGGTATCTCAAAGTTGTTTTGATTTGCATTTCCCTGATAGCTAAGGATGTTGAGCATTTTCTTAAGTGTCTTTCAGCCATTTTAGATTCCTTTATTGAGAATTCCGTGTTTAGTTCTGTACCCCACTTTTTAAATTGAATTATTTGGTGTCTTGTTGACTAGCTTCTTGAGTTCTTTATATATTTTGGAAATTAGCCCTCTCAGATGTGGGATTGGTGAAGATCTTTCCCCATTCTGTGGGCTTCTGTTTTGTCTTGTCAACTGTGTCTTTTGCCTTACAAAACCTTCTCAGTTTCAGGAGGTTCCATTTATTAATTGTCAATCTCAGTGTCTGTGCTATGGTGTTAATTTCAGGAAGACATCTCCTGTGCCAATTCGTTCAAGGGTACCATCCACTTTCTCTTCTAAGAGGTTCACTGTGTCTGGATTTATATTGAGGTCTTTGATCCATTTGAACTTAAGTTTTATGCGTGGTGATAGATATGGATCTATTTGCAGGCTTCTACATGTCTGCATCCAGTTATGCCAGCACCATTTGTTAAATGCTTTCTTTTTTCCATTGTATACTTTTAGCTTCTTTGTCAAAAATCAGGTGTTCGTAGGTCCGTTGGTTAACATCAGGTTCTTCAATTTGATTCCATTCATCTACCTGTCTGTTTTTGTGCCAATACCAAGTTGTTTTCATTACTATAACCCTATAGTACAGCTTAAAGTCAGGGATGGTGATACCTTTAGAAGTTCCTTATTGTACAGGGTTGTTTTGGCTATCCTAGGCTTTTGTTTTGTTTTGTTTTTGTTTTTTTCATTTAAAGTTGGAGATTGTCCTTTCAAGGTCTGTGAAGATTTTCATGGGGATTTCATTGAATCTGTAGATTGCTTTTGGTAAGATTTCCATTTTTACTATGGGGCTCCTACCTATTTAAGAGCATGGGAGATCTTTCCATTTTTCTGGTATCTTCTTCGATTTCTTTCTTTAATGACTCAAAATTCTTGTCATACAGGCCTTTCACCTGTTTAGTTAGAGTTACCCCAAGATATTTTATGTTGTTTGTGGCTATTGTAAAGTGTGATGTTTCTCTGATTTCTTTCTCAGCCCCTTTATCTTCTATGTATAGTAGGGCTGCTGATTTTTTTAGTTAATCTTGTATCCTGCCTCTTTGCTGAAGGTGTTCATCAGCTGTAGGAGTTCCCTGGTAGAATTCTTTGGGACACTTATGTAAACTATCATATCATCTACAAATAGTGAAAGTTTGACTTCTTCCTTTCCAATTTGTATCCCCTTGATCTCCTTTTGTTGTCTTATTGCTCTAGCAAGAACTTCAAGTACAATATTGAAGAGATGTGGAGAGAGTGGACAGCCTTGTCTTATTCTTGAGTTTAGAGAAACTGCATTGAGTGTCTCTCCATTTAGTTTGATGTTGGCTGTTCGTTTACTGTATATTGCCTTTATTATGTTTAGGTATGTTCCTGGTACCCCTGATCTTGCCAAGACCTTTATCATGGAGGGATGTTAAATTGTGTTTAAGGCTTTTTCAGCATCTAGTGAGATGATCATGTGGATTTTCTTTTTCAGTTTGTTTATGTGGTAGATTACATTGATGGATTTTCATATGTTGAACCATCCCTGCATCTCTGGGATGAAGCCTACTTGATCATGATGGATGATTTTTCTGATGTGTTCTTGGATTCAATTTGTCAATATTTTATTGAATATTTTTACATCAATGTTCATGAGCGAGATTGGTTTGTAGTTTTCTATCTTAGTTGTGTCTTTATGTGGTTTGGATACCAAAGTAATTGTAACCTCATAAAAAGAGTTTGGCAATGATCCTTCCGATTCTCCTGTGTGGAACAATTTGAGTATTGGTATTAGTTCTTCTTTGAATTTCTGGTAGAATTCTGCACTGAAATCATTTGGCCCTGGGCTTGTTTTTGTTGGGAGACTTTTGATGACTGTTTCTATTTAGTTAGAAACTATAGGTCTTTTAAAATTGCTTATCTGTTTTTGATTTAATTGTGGTAAGTGATATCTATCCAGAAAATTATCCATTTCCTTTAAATTTTTAATTTTGTGGGGTACAGGTTTTCAAAGTATGACCTGATGATTTTCTGGATTTCCTCATGTGTTGTTATGTATCACTTTTCGTTTCTGGTTTTGTTAATTTGCATGTTCTCTCTCTGCCTTTTGGTTAGTTTGGATATGGGTTTATCTATCTTGTTGATTTTCTCAAAGGACAATCTCCTCATTTCATTGATTCTTTGTGTTGTTTTGTCTACTCTTTATTGTTTTCAGCTCTCAATTTGATTATTTCCTGGCATCTACACCTCCTGGGCGAGTTTGCTTCTTTTTGTTCTAAAGCTTTCAGGTATTCTGGTAATATGCTAGTATGGCCATTCTTCAGTTTCTTCATGTGGGCACTTAGTGCTATGAACTTTCCTCTTAGCACTGCTTTTAGAGTGTCCCATAGGTTTGGGTATGTTGTACCTTCATTTTTGTTGAGTGTAGAAGTCTTTGATTTCTTTCTTTATTTCTTCCTTTGTCCAGGAGTGGTGCAGTTGAGAATTGTTCAATTTCCATGGGTTTGTAGGGTTTCTGAAATTTATGTTGTTGCTGAATTCTAAGTTTTAAGCCTGGTGATGTGATAAGATGGGGGGGGGTTATTCTTCAGGAGGTTATTCTTTTTTTTTTTTTTCTTATCTGTTGATGTTTGCTTTATTGCCAAGTATGCTGTTGATTTTGGAGAAGGTTCCATGTGGTTCTGACAAGAAGGTATATTCTTTTGTGTTTGAATGGAATGTTCTATAGATGTCTGTTAATCTGTTATGTCTAATTGGGTCATAACTTCTGTTAGTTTCTTTTTTTCTTTTTTTTTGCTAAGCTTCTGTCTGGTAGTCCTGTCCAGTGGTGATAGTGGTGTGTTGAAGCCTCCCATTGCAAGAGGCTTCAATGTGTGGGGTTTAATGTGTGATTTGAGTTTTAGTAATGTTTCTTTTACAAATGTGGGTGCCTTTGTATTTGGGGCATAGATGTTCAGAATTGAGACTTTGTAGTGATGGATTTTTCCTGTGATGAATATGAAATGACCTTCTTTATCTCTTTTGATTAATTTCAGTTTGAAGTCTATTTTGTTAGATATTAGGATAGCTACACCAGCTTGTTTCTTAGGGCCATTTGATTGGAAAATCTTTTCCCAACCCTTAACTCTGAGGCAGCGTCTGTCTTTGAAGTTCAAGTGTGTTTCTTAAATGCAGCAGAAGGATGGACTTTGTCTTCATATCCATTCTGTTAGCCTGTGACTTTTAAATGGGTGAGTTAAGACTATTGATATTGAGGGATATTAATGACCATTGGTTGTTGATTCTTGTTTGTTTTTGGTGGTAGTATTGTATGTGAATTTTTCCTCCTTTTCTGACTTTTGGTAAAGTGAGTTATCTGTTGCCTGTGTTTTTGTGAGTGTTGTTAACTTTCTTGGGTTGGAGTTTTCCTTCCAGAATTTCTGTAGGACAGGATTTGTAGATATGTGTTGTGTATACCTGGTTTTGTCATGGAATATTTTGTTTTCTTCAGCTATAGTGATGAGAGTTTTGCTGAGTATAGTAGTCTAGGCTGGAACCTGTGGCCTCTTAGTGTTTGTAGGACATCTATTCAGACCTTCGGCTTTCATAGTTTCCATGTAGAAGTCAGGTATAATTCTGATAGGTCTGCATTTATATGTTACTTGGTATTTTTCCTTTGCTCCTCTTAATATTCTTTCTCTATTATGTATGTTTGGTGTTTTGATTACCATGTGACTGTGGTGAGGAGATTTTTTTTTGATCCACTCTACTTGGTGTTTGGTATGCTTCTTGTAGTTTCATTGGCATGTCTTCCTTCAGGTTGGAAAAGTTTTCTTCAAAGATTTTGTTAAATACATTTTCTGCACCTTTGAACTGGCCTTCTTTGCAGTCTTCTATGCCTATTACTCTTAGGTTTGATCTTTTCACAGTTTCCCATATTTCCTTGATATTTTTGTTAAGGATTGTTTGGATTTAAGATTTTCTTTGGTCAACGAATCTATTTCCTCTTGTTTATCTTCAGCACCTGAGATTCACTCTTCCATCTCTTGTATTCTGTTGGTTATGCTTGCCTCTGTAGCACCTGATCATTTACCCAGCTTTTCTATTTCTCAGTTTGATGGGAGATGTGATTCTGTATATATGTTTCTCATACTGGTTAATAAAGCCCTGTGGCCAATGAGATAACAAGATAGGCGGGGCTAGGAGACCAGGAGGAGGAGAGAGGAAGTAGTAAGGGTCAAGATGTAGCCCGGGAAAGGAGCAGGACGCCTGCCGCGCGGCTCCCCGATAAGACGACCACGTGGAAATACTTAGATAAGTAGAAATGGGTTAATAATTAAGACAGAGCTAGCCCATAAACAGTAATGGTAATTGGCCAACAGGATTGTATCAAATACAGAGTCTCTGAGTGTTATTTGGGGCACACGTGGTTGCAGGACAATGGCGGCAGGACCGGGAGGCTGGCGGGAACAACATGCTGTAACATAATGGTGTCAGAAGTGGGATTGAGAACTTTCACTTAAAACTCAACAAAAGCTTAAAAAATACTTTTTAGAAACAAAGGAACAGAGACTAGCAAGACTTCTTAGTAGCAGCATTTTCTCAGTTGGATTTGTTTTGTTGTAGACAGAGATTTGTGCGGCTCCTTTAAGAGAGGTTTCCAAAATTAGCATAAGCGGCAAAAAACCGCCTTGCTTTTAAAGAGCTCTGCTAACAATTCATTGGTGTGTACGAGAGCTGCAATGAAAGTTTACACTAGATATGAATACTTTGCTTTGAAATGGATTTTCTTTTATTGATACAATTTAAGGTCAATTTTGTGAAATGTATATTTCTCCTCTTGTTTAGGTATTGTGTTTATATAGCTCATTGGAAAATGTAATGTATAATTTAGTACAGATTATAGAGAGTTACCTATGATAGTCAAAACTTGGAGTTAAGTTAGTTAGGATTTCTAGACATGCAGAGATGTATTTGAGATGAATAGGCAGTCATCAAATCTTTCAAAGACCTCCAGAATATGGCATTTAAAATGGTTTAGGGTTTTCTTGACAATGAGGCAGAACTGTTCCTGGTAACGCCACCTGCGTCAGAAAGGAAGATGGACATCGAAGAAACACATTATGGAGTTTGCTTCTAATATGGCAAGACTAGCCATTTGGGCAAGGTATTGCTCTTCTGGACTGTTTGACTTTATGTTGTGCAAACTGGACATGCAGGACCCACAAAAAGGTGACTGCTGATGCAAGATGGACATTGCTACAGGGTTCCTGCTTCATGGAAGAGGCTGCCAGACAGCCAGACAGTCTCCAGGACACAGAGAAAAGTTTCCTGCCTTGTTGAGGAGTCTGGACACACACTATGGCCTATGGGCTGAAGATGGAACATTAAGAAGAACTTCGGGTGACTGACCAGGCAATGGATTGTCTCTGTCATTTCTAGAGGTTATATATTATCCTTCTGTGGTCTTTGATGGCGTTGAAGACAGATAGTTATGGTTATAGTTTTCCTTAGTTAGGATTAAAGATAAGTTACATATAGGACTTTAGACTCACAAAGATAGGATAGATGATATTTTCTTTAAGTCTTACAAAATGTTAATGGACTAAATATTGTTAACTGTGATTCTTATTTGATAATTGTTGTATGTTATATTTTGCTATGTTAAGGTTAAACCCCTTCTTTTACTTTAGACAGAAAAGAGGAGATGATGGGAGATGTGATTCTGTATATATGTTTCTCATACTGGTTAATAAAGCACTGTGGCCAATGAGATAACAAGATAGGCGGGGCTAGGAGACCAGGAGGAGGAGAGAGGAAGTAGTAAGGGTCAAGATGTAGCCCGGGAAAGGAGCAGGACGCCTGCCGCGCGGCTCCCCGATAAGACGACCACGTGGAAATACTTAGATAAGTAGAAATGGGTTAATAGTTAAGACAGAGCTAGCCCATAAACAGTAATGGTAATTGGCCAACAGGATTGTATCAAATACAGAGTCTCTGAGTGTTATTTGGGGCACATGTGGTTGCAGGGCAATGGCGGCAGGACCGGGAGGCTGGCGGGAACAACATGCTGTAACATCAGTTTGTGTTTTCTTTATTGTCTCTATTTCAGTTTTCAGGTCTTGAACTGTTTTAACTGTTTACTTCATCTGTTTTTTCCCTTGGCTTTCCTTAAGAGATTTGTTGATTTCTTCCAGTATTTGATTTGTTTTTTCTGTCATTTCTTTAAGGGATTTTCTCATTTCTGATGGGAGATGTCATTCTGTAAATATGTTTCTCTTATTGGTTAATGAATAAAGCCCTTTTGGCCTATAGGAAAGCAAGATAGGTGGGACTAGGAGACAAGGAGAATTCTGGGAGATGTAGGAGGAATTGGGATGTAGGACCAAGAGGAGTAAGAGGTTCGGACCTTCTCTCTGGTAAGATAAGACTATGTGGAAACACTTAGATTGATAGAAATGGGTTAATATTTAAGACAGAGCTAGCCAACAAGAAGCTCTAGCCATTGGCCAAGAGCTTTATAACTAATAGAGTCTCTGTGTGTTATTTTGGGACTGATGTGGCTCTGGGACCAGGCTGGCAGGGAAACTGTTCATAACAAAAATGACACCTATAATGTGGGTACTAAGACCTTCCAATTAAAACTTACAAAAGCTTCAAAAAGGATTTTAAAAATAAAAGAACAGAGAGAAGCAAGGCTTCTTGGTGGCAGCATTTTTGTCGGGTGGGCTCTATTTTGCTAGAGACAAGCAAAGACTTTAACAGCTCCTTTAAGGGAGGTTTCCTGACTCAGTATAAGAAGAAAAAAACCACATGGCTCATTTAAGAGGCCCAGCTACCAATTGAAAGGTGTATGAGAGCTGGCAGTGGCAGTGACCACTCCAACCCAGCAGCATATTGCTTGATGGCAGCATAGACCAAGGCAGTGAGCACAGCTCTCAGTGCTGGAGGCAAATATACCCCTGCCATCTTGGATACATGGCAGCTGAAACAGCTGTGGCTTTCATTTAAGCAATGTTGTTGTTTAGCAGATAAAAGTCTCATGGCCAGAAAAAGGTAAATATTTACAATAAAGACAGATTCAGATAAAGAAAACCCTCTAAAGGTTTACAGTGTGTTTAAAATATACATAGGCTTGGAAGAGAAAAAGAAACAGGATAAAGTGGTTTAAAAAAATATAGAAAGAGCAAGCCTTTAATTCCAGCACTCAGTAGACAGAGGCAAGCAGATCTCTGTGATTTCAAGGTGAACGTGGTATACAGAGTTAATTTCAGGACAGACAAATGTTATACAGAGAAACCCTGTCTCAAAAAAAGGAAAAAATAAAGCAAAAGAAATAAAGTAATAAAAAGCCACATGAAGATGGAAAGCACAGAGAGTCTGGACACTGTATGCTATTGTGTTGTCTTTGAATTGTTGGCTGCTGAGGAAATAACAACTGCTACAAGAAATGCCACTGGATTAATCCAATTCTTTGACTTCAAAATTCTTTGACTTCTACGGACAGGTTACTTGGGAAAACAATTTCTACTTTTGTTTCCACAGAAAATGAAAAGCTATGGATTCCTTCTAGACTAACATGGTTTGATCAAGCAAGACCCCATGAAACAGTGTCCCAGGTGATCCAACATTCAAAGCAGGTGGAACAATGCAGCCTTGCAGACTACACAGGATTTCTGTGTCTTCTTAGGATCCCCATGGTATTAAAGAGTCCCCATGGTATTACAGAGTAGTTTGGAAAGAATGGCACCCAAATTCCCAAATATTGTCTATAAACGTTTGTTTTCATTTAAATGGGGATGGTTATAAATGGCTAATGATCGCAACCATTTTTTTTTTTTTTTAAGGTAAGACAGGGATTATGGTATAGAAATGAATACTTTGTTTTGGAATGTATTTTCATTTATTGTTACAAATTCATGGTCATTTTTGTGATATGTGTATTTCTCCTCTCGTTTAAGTATTGTGTTTATATAGCTCATTAAAAAAATGTAATGTATAATTAAGTACATATTATAGTTACCTATAATAATCAAACCTTATAGTTATGTTTTTTAGGTTTTCATAGATAGAAATATATTTCAAATGAATAGGGATTCTTCAACCCTTTCATAGACCTACAGAATATGGCATTTAAAATGGTTTAAGGATGTTCCTGACCATAGAGTCTCTGTGTGTTATTTTGGGACTGATGTAGCTCTGGGACCAGAGTGGCAATAAAGTGCCCTTTGAGGGCCTCTGTCATCTTCATGAAGTCATTTTTAGGGTTCTTCTGCTTCACCTGCATTGGGATGTTCAGGTCTTGTGGGTGTAGAGTCCCTAGAATCTGGTGGTCTCTTATTGGTTTCTATTGTCGCATGTGTTCTTGTACTGCTGTCTTCCATTTCTTGTTCCAGTGGGTGTAGGTGTGGTCTCTCTCTCACCCCTCCTCTCTTGGTGGGTGTGGGTGGGTCAGGAATTCGATGTCAGTAACCCTGCATGGTCTGAGCTCCCTTGGAGTTTTCATGCAGATAGTGTAGGGAGGACAAGACTCAAGCAGAGGACGTAGGGGGCCAAAACTGAGATGGGGTCAGGTTCCTGATGGGCAGTGGGCATAGGGCGTACAAGATGCAGAGCCCACCCAGGAAGTTCCAAGGAGGGGATGGGAGGAGTTGGACCTGAGCTGGCCCCACACTACTCACCTCAAGCAGAGGATGTAGCAGGGCCAAGATTGGTAAGAGGGCAGGCTCTGGATCTGTTCTTTTTAACTCTTTTGCTTCAAGAATAAATTAGAAATGGATATCCAATGCTGCTTTTATCTTCTGCCTCAGAGATCGGAGTCACCATCCTGTCCATTTACATTGTACCCAACACTACTTCCTCACTCAATTCTAAAATTTTGCAATTTCCAAGTTTGCTTTATCACAGGAATCTTTGAAAAAGAATCCAGCTCTGTAAATGTCTGAGCATTTCGCCCCCCCCCACCATCCCAGAAAATAGCTTCTCATTTGTTTTGGGAAGCAGTCAAACTTTAGTTGATTTTTTTTGTTTGTTTGTTGGTTGTCGACTGAAACCAAATTTCAAATCTTTCCAAAGAAGAGGGTCAAGGGGCAAGCGGGAGTCATCTCTGACCATGGAGCTGGCTTAAGCTTCTCCATCAGTGTGCTCATTCCAGTCCAACCCACACTTAATTAGGAGCGATAGGTCCTACTTTCCCCAGTGGAGGGAGAGATCTGGGGACTGGGAGATTACCTCTGAACACCCTGCAGCACTGCAGGTCACAGCACAACCACCTTTCCCCAAACCTGGGGCTTTCCGCGGCCAGATGCTGGGCAGGGCTACGTGTTAAATTGCATTCTGTGCTCCTAGGCTTCTTTTGTGCTTGAACAGTTGTGTGGAAAAGCATCTGCATTTTCCAAAGTTGTCTCCCCTGAGAGGAAGCCTAGCAATGACGTGTTAATGGCACTGTTTTATACTGCTCAACAAATTTAGCCCATCCCTAGAGGCACAGCAAATTTTGATATATTCCGCTTCTCTTCAATGGTGCTTATCTGTCTGGTATTTAATTTGCAACTTGTTATCCATTACTCATGCTGTTTGCCAATTTCTCTTGTGTTTTTCATGCCATTGTCAAATTCACTTTTCACTGGAATATGCTTGGAAAAGGAAGGTGCCCTGACGAAGGTACCCTGGTTTGTCAGTCGTGTTTCTCTTTGCCTGGGAGTTCTCTAGAACCTTGGCATTGCACAGACCGTAAGTCACAACAGGGCTTGTATGACAATGTGTCTTGTTGTGAGGTCATCTCTATCTCCCATCTAAACACTTGTCAACTCTATTCTATATGCCAATCAAACGCATAAATAAGTAAGCATGCAAAACTGACAGAAGGACGGCCCCCATATCTTCAAGAAACTGTTGAGTTACAACAACAATTACCCTTTCATCTTTAAGAGAGTACAGAGTAAGGACAGAGATAGGCAGAAAAGAAATAACATTGCCATACTTCCATTTCAATTTGATTAATATCTCATTCTCTATAGGATTTTGATGTTTGAAGGTTTTAATTTTTTTCCCTCTGAAGTAAAAGAAAAATATCTGTCTCTTAGTTCCTGCGACCTTTTTATTGACTATGTCTCTAAAAGTTACAGGTTGGCAGTGACTTGATCTGAGAAGCTGCTCAGATCAAGGTGTGTGTGTGTGTGTGTGTGTGTGTGTGTGTGTGTGTGTGTGTGCTTATGTGTGTTCCTATGTGCACCTGTGTACGCATTGTTGGGTGTCTGTACATGCAACTGTCTGTGCATTTGTGTATCTATTTGACTGTGTCTGTGCATGTCGGTGTGTATGTGGCTGGAGGGGGATGGGAGTGCCAGGGTGCTTAGGAGCAAATGACAGGCGGAGCTCTGCACATGGGACAGTGCAGCATCTGCATGACAGTGCTGGTTGTTAAGTGATTTCCAGTGACACCAAAGCCACCGTGAGCCAACAGCTAGTGTGGTGAGAGCCCCAAGGATCAGAGTTAGGCATGGGCCAGACAAGAGCAAGAAGGAGCTCAACTTGTGCAGAATGAGAGCGTAACTCAGCGCGTGGGTGTGCACAGGACAGCTTCTTTCTTACTGTCTTATACACTGACCTCCCACTCAGGCTCGCTGAAGATCTGGGTAACAGAAGGATTCCTGTAACGTTCCCCATTCTTTTTCACCACAGAAACCCAGAGGACTGAATGACCTCACGAACCTTAGCTTTGTAGCCTCGAGGCCAATGGGTGCCATTGATGGTCATTGAAAAGTTATCAAGCCAGCCCAGGGGAATCTCCCCTGCATGGATTTTGGATTTGAAGCCTGAGTGAGAATAATTTGCTTAGCTTCTATGGGGCCCATGCAAATGTGTCCATGGCAGTATGATGCCAACGAACCTCCAGAGAGAGTGTTCCATGTCATAACAACTGCTAGGGTACCGGGGTCGCAGCCCACTTGAAAGGCACGTCCAGCACTTACAGGTGTCGCACACTGTGCTCTCTACTACCTACAGCTTTACCTCTGTCACTGAACCCACTTACTCCTATCCAAACATAGACAGTGCCCACGTGAATAGCTATACTCACATTGTCTGTATCTGTCTACATTTATATCAATAATACCTATTTATAATATCTCTGTCCATATAGCTATATTATTACCCATCCATATCTGTAGCTAGAATTCACTCAGATGTATCTTCATTCCAGTATTGTGTGTCTATCATGTTTATGGCTATATTTATTCGTACACAGGTAAATGCATCTATGTTTACATGTCTATACAAGTCATATATGTTTGTCATGTCGTATATGCCACATGTATAGGCATATCATATTCAGATGTAACTCTATATCATCCATATCTATCATATACAGCTACACGTGTTCACAGCTATATCGATATCCAGTTATGCTATATCTTAATCCATTTATAAGTAACATTTGCGCACATCTGTAGCATGCTGTATCCAGCATTAGCATAAAATTCATTTCACTCTACGTTCCACACTAAGGAATCATGCTGATGTGCACTTGGGGGGCTGGGCGGCCATATCTCATATCTCTGGAAGCCTTCTGTCTCCAAGAGAATTCCTTCTTCAAGGGAGCAGGCTATACCTTTGGGCAGTGAGACATTGTTGGTACCACATTCCACACTCCCTTCTTAAAACCCTCATGTTTCTGGTCCTGTTGGTACAAAGATGCTGAACTCCCTTACTGCTCCTGACTGTTGTGAATGCTTCTTCTTAATTAATGAGGTCTGTGACCTACTGATTGCCTGACTGTTGGGGGTTTGTGACTTCTTGAGGATGGACCACTGAAAGGTCTTTAGCTTCCTGAGGCAAACTCATAGGCATATGTTACCTAGTGAAGGAAGGGCCAAACAGAGTCTATAACCTACGGAGGGCTATCACAAATAGGTGTATGTATGACCTACTGATATAAGACCTAAGTGTCTGTTACTTCATGAGGTCAGTGCCTATAAGGGTTTGTTACCTGCTGAAGACAAGGACCAACAAAGGCTGGTCTATGACCTGTTGAGATAGAACCAAAAATATGTCACCTAATGAAGGCAGGGCTCATGAGAGTTTTTAGCTTACTGTATATAGGGACTGCCCATGAGATTTGTAACCTACTGAGAGCAGATACCATGAGGGTCTATGACTTCAAGAGGGCAGAGCCCATGGGGGCTGTCTTAGTGTCTCTATTGCTGTGAAAAGACACCATGACCACAGAAACTCTTATAAAGGAAAACATTTACTTAGGGTGGCTTACAGTTTCAAAGGTTTGGTCTATTATCATCATGATGGTGAGCATGGTGGCACACAGGCAGACATGGTGCTAGAGAAATAAGTGAGAGTCCTTCATTTTGCAGGCAACAGGAAGTGGTCTGAGCATCACACTAAGTGAAGATTGAGCATATATGAGACCTCAAAGCCCGCCTCCACAGTGGCACACTTCCTCCAACAAGGGCACACCTACTCCAATAAAGCCACACCTCCTAACCACGCCACTCCCTTTGGGGGTCCTTCTCTTTAAAACCACCACAATGTCTGTGTCCTACTGAGTACAAAGCCCATCAATTTGCTACACTTAGAATCTCTTAATTAAGCAACTGTAGATGAGAGATTGCCTACGTCTGGCTGGCCTATGGTAATCTTTGGGAATTGTCTTGATTTCTGATGGGGGAAGACTCACTTCACATGTGAATGGCACCTTGTGGCAGCACCTTACATAAGAATGGACATGAGAGATTCTACTTTCTGGTTCCATGACCAGCCTTATGGTTGGAAATTTAATTTATTCTGTTGCTGCTTCTGATTCCATTACTGATACCAGAAGCAGCTTTTCCAGGCTTCCAGGGTGCACTTAGGACACACTTTCTCCAAGACCCCTTGGGTGTTGGTGTTAGACTAGCACTGCTGAAACACTCAGAGCTGTGGACTTGGCAACCGCCCTGTGCTTGGCCTTTCAGGTATAAGACCCACTGAGGACAGATCAATGAGGGTCTGTGACATACTGAATACAGATCACTGAGTGTCTGTGACCTACTGAGGGTACATTCCTGAGTGTCTGTGACCTATGAGTGTAGATTTCTGAGGGTCTATTATGTTACAGCAGGTCTCCCCGCCGACCTCCCGGTCCTGCCGCCACGTGGGCCCACAGCCGCGCCAGCCCCAAATAACACTCAGAGACTCTGTGTTTGATACAATCCTGTTGGCCAATTACCATTACTGTTTATGGGCTAGCTCTGTCTTAATTATTAACCCATTTCTACTTATCTAAGTATTTCCACGTGGTCGTCTTATGGGGAGCCGCGGCAAGCGTCTTCCTATACTTAGATAAGTAGAAATGGGTTAATAATTAAAACAGAGCTAGCCCATAAACAGTAATGGTAATTGGCCAACAGGATTGTATCAAATACAGAGTCTCTGAGTGTTATTTGGGGGCCGGCACACCAGACCAGCGGCGGGCAGGCTGGCCGGAAAACAACACGCTCTGGTGCAGCTGTGGGCCTCGGGACAATGGCGGCAGGACCGGGAGACTGGCGGGGAGGAACCTACCGCAACAGGTCTATGTTCTATTAAGCACAGGGACATTAGCATCTGAGACTTCCTGAGGGTGAGGCCATGAATGTCTATGACCCACTGTGGCTATGATTATAAGGGTAGGATAATGTTTCAACAGGTCACTTCCCATTTACAGGGCCGACGTTTCATAGACCCTTAGAGTATGCCAACAATAAGCCTCAGGTCTGTGAAAAATGAGTGCTTCTTTCCAGGATGACCAATTACGCTATGAGGTTGTATGATGTTTTAGTATTCCTCTTTTCTTTTTAATATATGACACACTGTGAAGGCATGGTCTTTCAAAGACATGAAAACACACGGGTAAAACCAGATGCCTCACATTTGTACCCACATGAGTCCATTCTCTGCAGCAGCAACTCTGCCATGGTCCCTGCCTGCCTTTCCAGAGACTCCTATCGCCTCCTCTAGCCTCCTACCAGATAGCCAGATAGCAGATCGTTCCCAGCGTCCCTCAATCTTCACCACCATGCCTTACTTCATGGCATCTCAATCTTGACCTTTATAGACCATGCACACTCCCTCTTCCTGCTTCCCCTCCCACCTACTTCCATGCAGTGCTGTGTGCAATGCAGTTCCAGAGGTGGAGGGGCAGATCCAAGAGCAAATGTGCTGCTGTTGTTGGAACACAGTTGTGATTTTGATAGCTGCCACTCCCTTAGCTACAGAAGTTGGCAACTGTTTGAGAAGTCACCGACAGTGCCCTACCCCCGTCCTCGCAAACAAATGTGATACACTTATGAATCTGTCAATCCAATGAATGAAAGGTTGTGTTCCAATGTGGAGACAGTTCATCTTTTCCTCAAGATGGTAGAGGTGGCTTGATCTCCAGAGGTCCAGAGGGTGATGAGCCATTCAGTGTGTGCTGTTCCCACGTTCTTTCTGTTCTCCCTTTTGCTTCTTTTTCTGTCATGTTATGGATCTTTCTCTTATTGGCAGAGCTCTCGATGGTGGGAGGACTTCCCTGTGATATGTTTTGTAAATGTACTGCCTGGTTTGCTTTTTTTTTGCCTGCTTTATGATGTTTTATCACAGTAAGCTTCTACTTTGATGAAATTAAGCCCATCCATCCATTTTTGCATGGTGTCTGCATGACCTTTGCTCGCTTACCAAACAGATTTTTCTGCCATGGTAGTTAGCACACATGCAGCTGTTCTCTTTGAGCCTTTGTTCAATATAGAATTTATTTTGTTATCAATAATAGAGATCAATTCAGATGACTAGCCCATGTCTTGCTGTTTTTATTGGATCTTCTCCTTCCTAATGACATAAAAAGACTCTCATTAATATGCCCCTACCCTGCTATAGATGTCCAGCTCTCTCTCTCTGGATTCCCTGTTCTATTTCACTGACTTTTCTAACCATGTGGTTCAGCCAATGTGACAGCGATTTCTTGGAGTTTTAACATCTAATGGTAATGGGGCTGACATGGGGCATTATGGTCCTTGATTTAAACAGTTACTCTTTATCACTCCTGGTCCCAGAAAGTTCTTCGCAATTATCTTATGTCTTCTCTTCATGGATTCTCTATGGGGATGACAAGGAATTGATCTTTTTAGAACAGCCTTCCCACATTAAGACAGAGTGGTTCACATCCTAACACATGAACCTTGTGTAGTTCACATTCTAACCATGGCATTTGTGTGTGTGTGTGTGTGTGTGTGTGTGTGTGTACGCGTGTGTGTGTTTCTCACTCTAACCATAGCATTGGTGTGCTTATATGTGTATGGTTCACAAGAAGTATTGGTGTAGTTCTTAAGCTGCCCTCCTGGGTTGTTTAATAATTCATTTTACTTTAGGTGCCTTATGTGGGTTCTTCAAAGACACAATCTAACCCCTTCCTGGGCTACCCTGCTCACTGTTCCTCTGGGGCCCATGAGACCACTCTGCTATCTCGCAGACACAGTTCAATCACCACCAGACTGCCAAACTTTCCTCAGTTTGGCTCAGCTTAGCCTTCCTGTCCTGTCCCGTAACTCACATGCATTGTTTCACTCTCAGCTTCTCAGCCTTGAGTCACCTTACTTGTTTATGCATCGTCATAGGGGAGACGGCGGTAGTCTGGAATGCTCTAGGGACTAAAACACTACCCAGACATTTTGTACCACATCTAATCATGATACATTCTTCTAAAAACAAACCTAGCCATTTTTGTGTAGGAAGAGAGGTTTGGAATGGCTTATGCCCACACACAGCCAGTGTCAGATGGAATCCCAACAGCCATGCCCTACTCCGTTCTTTGACTTGGTCCCACCTCTCAGTCCACAAACCTTCCCTTAGCATGATATGAAGGGAATGTCAGCACCACAAGACTGTCTGAGCAGAAGGCTCACAATGTCCGGCTGCCACTCACCTGTGTTCCATTCCTCCACCCGCAGGTCAGTGAAGCAGATGAGGGTCAGATGAGAGCTTACAAAGGAGCTAGATAGAAAGGGAAAAGATGTTGATGGAGGGGCACAAAGGATCGTGTCTTCACTGTGCAAGAGGTGAACCCTGGCGCTGATGAGATCCAGGTGAACCTGTTTCTACAGGTGTTACTCTTTGTTCCTCCCCTCTGGCTTCCTGGTCCTGCCGCCAGGGTCCCGCCACCACGTGAGCCACAAATAACACTCAGAGACTCTGTATTTGATACAATCCTGTTGGCCAGTGACTATCATTGTTAATGGGCTAGATCTGCCTTAATTATTAACCCATTTCTACTTATCTAAGTATTTCCACGTGGCTCGTCTTACTGGAGAGTGTCGGCCCTGGCATCTTGATTCCTCCAGGCTCTACATCTTGACCCCACCTCACTACTTCCTCTTTCCTCCTGGTCTCCTAGCCCCGCCTATCTTGCTTTCCCATTGGCCCAACAGTGCTTTATTGTTTAACCAGTATGAGAAACATATTTACAGAATAACATCTCCCATCATTAATGGTGTCAGAAGCGGGATCAGGATTTTCATGGCACCTGGGTTTTACCCAGGTGCCGCAGCAACCCTTACCCCACCTTCCCCGAACGGGCAGGTCTCTTTCCTAATCAGGCCCATACACCCTGCCCTAGAACTCCTTTTATCTCCATCTTGGCCCTGAGACCACTGCTCATCTTCTGCCCATTCCCTCAGATTGCATTCGCACAGAGCCCTGCGGCATTAGCCCCCAGACAGGCGGGCTGGCGGGCTGGCAGAAAACAGACACGCTACAGATGACGCCCAACATGGCTATAAAAACTTTCACTTAAAACTAATAAAAGCTTAAGAAATGCTTTAGGAACAAAGGAACAGAGACTAGCAAGACTTCTTGGTAGCAACATTTTCTCTGTTGGATTTGTTTTGCTGTAGACAGAGATTTTTACGGCTCCTTTAAGGGAGGTTTCCAAAATTAGCATAAGCAGCAAAAAACCGCCTTGCTTTTAAAGAGCTCTGCTAACAATTCATTGGTGTGTACGAGAACTGCAATGAAGGTTTACACTGTGTTTTAAAAAAATACACTGGCTTGGGAGAGAAAAAGAAACAGGATACAATGGTTTAAAAAAGAAAAAAAGGAAGTAGAATGGATGGGTGTGGTGGCGCATGCCATTAATCCCAGCACTCAGGAGGCAGAGGCAAACAGATCTCTGTGATTTCAAAGTAAACCTGGTATACAGAGGAAATTCCAGGACAGATAAAAGTTACACAGAGAAACCCTGTCTCAAAATATGTAAAAATAAAAGTAGAAGAAATAGAGTAATAAAAAAGCCACATAAAGATGGAAAGCACAGAGAAATTTTGGATACTATACGTGATTCTGCTGTCTTTAAATTATTTGATTGCTGAGAAAATAACAACTACTGATAAAAGAAATGCTGCTGCATTAATTCAATATATATATTTTAAAAATGCTTTGACTCCAAAATTTAAGCCTAAGGACAAGTTACTGGGGAAAAGGATTTCCATTTTTGTTTCCACAGAAAATAAAAAGCTGTGGATTCTTTCCAGACTAATGTGTTTTGATAAAGCAAGACCCCTGAAGCAATGTCTATAGCCAAGATTTCTGCATCTTCTTTGGACCCCCATGACAGCGCCCCCTACCAGCAGGAAGTAGTTTGGAAAGAACGACGCCCAAATTCCCAAATATTGTTTATAAATGTTTGTTTTCATTTAAACTGGCTTGGTTATAAATGGCTATGACCACAAGCAATCTTTTTAAAGGTAAAAGGGAAATTATGGTATAGATATGAATACTTTGCTTTGGAATGGATTTTCTTTTATTGATACAATTTAAGGTCAATTTTGTGATATGTATATTTCTCCTCTTGTTTAGGTATTGTGTTTATATAGCTCATTGGAAAATGTAATGTATAATTTAGTACAGATTATAGAGAGTTACCTATGATAGTCAAAACTTGGAGTTAAGTTAGTTAGGATTTCTAGACATGCAGAGATGTATTTGAGATGAATAGGCAGTCATCAAATCTTTCAAAGACCTCCAGAATATGGCATTTAAAATGGTTTAGGGTTTTCTTGACAATGAGGCAGAACTGTTCCTGGTAACGCCACCTGCGTCAGAAAGGAAGATGGACATCGAAGAAACACATTATGGAGTTTGCTTCTAATATGGCAAGACTAGCCATTTGGGCAAGGTATTGCTCTTCTGGACTGTTTGACTTTATGTTGTGCAAACTGGACATGCAGGACCCACAAAAAGGTGACTGCTGATGCAAGATGGACATTGCTACAGGATTCCTGCTTCATGGAAGAGGCTGCCAGACAGCCAGACAGTCTACAGGACACAGAGAAAAATGACTGACAAACTGCCAATACAGGTGGACAGTTTAAAGTTTCCTGCTTTGTTGAGGAGCCTGGAGACACACTATGGCCTATGGGCTGAAGATGGAACATTACAGAAGAACTTTGGGTGACTGACCAGGCAATGAGTTGTCTCTGTCATTTCTAGAGTTTATATATTAGCCTTCTGTGGTCTTTGATGGCGTTGAAGACAGATAGTTATGGTTATAGTTTTCCTTAGTTAGGATTAAAGATAAGTTACATATAGGACTTTAGACTCACAAAGATAGGATAGATGATATTTTCTTTAAGTCTTACAAAATGTTAATGGACTAAATATTGTTAACTGTGATTCTTATTTGATAACTGTTGTATGATATATTTTGCTATGTCAAGGTTAAAACCCTTCTTTTTATTTTAGACAGAAAAGAGGAGATGATGGGAGATGTTATTCTGTAAATATGTTTCTCATACTGGTTAAACAATAAAGCACTGTTGAGCCAATGGAAAAGCAAGATAGGCGGGACTAAGAAACTAGGAGGAAAGAGGAAGTGGTGCGGTGGGATCAAGATGTAGAGCCTGGAGGACTCAAGATGCCGGGGCTGCCACTCTCCGGTAAGCTGAGCCACGTGGAAATACTTAGATAAGTAGAAATGGGTTAATAATTAAGACAGAGCTAGCCCATTAACAATGATAGTCACTGGCCCACAGGATTGTATCAAATACAGAGTCTCTGAGTGTTATTTGGGGCCAGTGCACCAGACCGGTGGCGGAAAACATACATGCCACAGAGGACCCCACTTCATTGTTCAGCTCACAAAGCACAGCTCTACGTCAAGCCTTTTTCATGCTGCAGCCTGGTAACTCACCCATTCTCTGCTTCCAAACCATCAGCTGGTGCTCACAGGCATGTGAAGACGGCCACCTTGCTGTGAAGGGTCTGTGTATGCATGGGGCAAAAGCTGCCCGTCACATGGTTAGCTGACTTGCAAATGGAGAAACCTTGATAGTGCTCACATCCCACTTCCACGTGGAAGAATTCCGCTCTTCTCTCTGCTTTATGGCTGGGGTTCAAACCTTCCAAGGCTCCAATAAGCTGTGGTGGGGCTAGCTAGTCTGGAGTTTGCTTGCATAGAAGAAGGATAAGGACCCCGTGTCTTTAGAGGTCCTGGGGGGGGGATGTGGGAATAGGAGGACACAGAAAAGAAACTTGGCAAGATGGGGGCCTGTGAAGGAAGTGGTCTATGGAAAAAAGAGGAAGTGATTTTTAGCAACAAGAATATTTGATGCCAGACTGTAAGAACACAGCATGAGGCCCTGCTTCCTCTCTACCTCTGTATCTGCCGTGGGTCATGGTATGGGCTGCTTTGGTGAGGTTGGCCTCTGGAACCACTGAAACATAGTCTAGAGCTGTAGGTGATATGGTCAACATGGTGTAGGGTGGCATGAGGCCACACCCCTATGAGACAACCAAGGGTCTTGCTGTCAGCAGAGGTCTTTGTTTCCATTGGTATCCGAGGGTCAGATTTACCCGGTTGAGAGAGCCCAGTCGACCACAGCTTGCACAGACAGGTCTGGGGGCAATCCTTGCCTGTCCCACAGCTGTGTGCTCTCAGGGAGCCCCTCCTCCCACATCTCCATGCCCTTTTGAGTCAGTGTTGTCTAATGTGTCTAATGTGTCTAATGTCTGAAGCCGCAACTCCAGCTCTCAAATCCCCATCCCCAGGAATGGCAGGGCACTGATTCCGTTCTTGTCCCTCTTGACAATCTTCACAAGGCGTATGTTCATATAGTGGCAGGACACACCGTAAGGAAGGAAGGTGACCCCCCCGGGGGGGCATAAGAATGACTATGAGGTAGGGCTGGCCAAACGCTGTTTCAAACAATACAGTGATCACTCATCCCCTATGGGGTCTCCCCGAGGCTGTGAGCTTCCCCGAGGTGATGGTGTGGACACTGGCCCTAGCTTTCACTAGAAAGAGAGGAAAGTGTGGGGGTCTCCCAGAGAGCTCCTGTCATTGCCGGTCCAGAGGCCTTCCTAGGCACCACCAGCAGTAGGGAGGACACAGAGGACCCCCTGCAGGTCACAAACTAGCTGCTAGGCCTTCTTCTTGCCATGTCCCACCTCACAAGGCTGCCAGGATGCTACCATGGAAAGAAAGGTCAGAATGTACTGCATAGTGCTATGTCACCAGCACCGTCACCCTTCAGCAATGTGCAGAGATAGATGGTGACATCCTGAGCCGCATATGCTCTCATGATTCTTAGGTGGACATTCTCTGAGAGCTCACTGATGCCCGGGTCACAGAAGGGTGGTAAAGAGCTTCCCTCCCCTCCAGGACCTGGCAGGGAAGTGGCAAGGTGTACTGTCCCAACAGGGAGGAAGTCACTCAGGCAGCAGGTCCAGCAAGACTGGAGTTTCTGCTGGCATTCACAAGGGCCTAAAGGACGCTGCCTGGGAGGAGACCAGCCCCCGCAGACCCAAGCGGGTCTGTGAAGACTGTGCAACGCCACACTGACTTTATCTTCTCTGAAAAATACCCTGTGCACACAGACATCGCGAGCATTGCCTGCCATTCCCGTTGAGAGTGGTGGAAGATACAACACGGGGACAACTGTAGTGAGCTCTAGGAGAGGGCGGAGCCACCGTGCTCTGCAGGACCACGCCTCAGATCTGTCCGCAAAGGAGAAATGTGTGAGAAAGCCTATCTGGGAAAATTCTCATATACATATGAAAAATCATGGGCTAGAAGGCGGCGGGGATTAGGACAAGACAAATTTATACCCAGTTTCCCGCATTCCAGTGACAAATTTGCTCTCCGGGCGTTGTTGCCTCTGACCTCCTGGTTACCGAGGGGATGACATTAAAGTGGAGAAAATGGCTTGTTCTGTTCTATAAATTCAAACAGCGATGACGCACGTTGCCCACCAAGTATATCTAAGAAATCGTGGGGAAATGTCAAGCATTTTAAGAGAGAGCTGCTGTAAATTCCGAATCTTGCGACTTGAGTGATTTCTGCAGAGGAGAAAGGTCCCTTTGTTCATGCTCAGCTGACACCCAGCATGCGGAATATTACGAGCTAGGGGGCTGCATGAAGGCTGAAGGGAAAGAAAGAAAATCGGCAACCCAGGCTCTGGAAGGGTGGGGGCAAAGAGGCGGCTCCGGGATGGGGGAGGCCTGTTCTCCGAGGAACCGAGGGCAGGGCCCTCCTAACCCTTCCTTGCCACTGCTGTGCTTTCCTCGGGCCCGGTGTGTCCTCGCAGTGTGTGTGCGTGCGTGCGTGCGTGCGTGTGTGCGTGCGCGCGCAGCCATGGGGGAGAGACCCTGCTGCTCAGAGTGAAATCATTGCACCCCAAACTGCACAGCTGAGAAATCCCATTGACTAAACTCCATGGGGCGTGTGACCATGTCGTAATGACAATATTGTCTCAGTGGCTCAGGACATGGGAGGTGTAAGAGGGGCAGAGTCCACCTAGCAGTCTCTGAGAATTCATTTGGATTTGGATTAGGTTTATTTTGGGCAGGAAAGGAACTGAAAGGAACCCTGGTGAGGTGACAACTTGTTTGATCCTCAGCACCCACATTTAAATAAACGTCAGCCAGGGCGATGAATGGCCATAATCCAGCAATGGGGAGACAGAGACATGCGGGTCCCCGATGCTTGCTGGCCAGACAGACACGCAGACACACAGACACACAGACACGCAGACACAGGCAGACAGACAGAGAGACACACACATACACACACACACACACACACACACACACACACACACACACACACACACACACACACGGCAGGGGCGGGGGCGGGGGCGGGGGCGGGGGGAGGATTGGAGAAAGACAGACAGACAGGCACAGAGAGAGCTCTCCAAACCTATAACCTTGCAAGCAAAGCATCGTTGTGCTGTTGGTGGCCACAGCTGAACAAAGGCCCCTCCTGGGTTGCTCTGCTGTTGGTGGGGGGGGGGTTATGCAGGATGGTGTTGAAACCCTGTGTCTCCATGGCAAATTGATCATTTCACAGCTGATGTTCACACTGTAGAAAGGTTCCATCACGGTGACCTCCTGTCATCAGATGGGGCAGAGGGCAGCAAGGCCACCACAGTCAACTCAGCTGCCAGACACACATTCCAAGTCCCGTACAAAGATCTCCTGCAGTGTGATCATTGTGGCTGTGGCCTCTCTTCAAGTCTGGCTTCTTATGGGGCCAGTGAACTTCCCGGGCACTTCCCATGGATTATCAAGTCCCTGAAGGGACGCAGCTCTAGTGGACCGCAGCACACTTCCCCAACTTTCACCCAGCCTGGCTTTCTACTCGGAAGCTGGCCACTCACTTGTTCAAAGCATCTGTTGATAATCACAGTGACTCTGTGTGCTATTGGCCTTTTCGACGAGTGTAAATGTTAGCCTGTATGATGGCAGAGAGGCAGTGTGTATGTGCCCAGTGATCCTGGTCAATACCTTATTCTGCCGGAGCAAAGTCCTGGTGTCGCTGTAGGTCAGTAGGTACAGGGGACAGTGCTCCTCTAGGACTCCAAGCGTTACAGGGAGCTTGAAGCTCTGGCCCGGACTCCTCATTCTGTTAGGAGACTATGAGAGGGTTGGTGGGGCCACCTTAATTCTGCTCACCTCGGGGTCTGAGCTCAGTTCTTGTCTGTCAGTCTAGTGGAGAAGCAATTAGAGGTCCAGGACATACGAGTTCAGTGCGTAAGAAAAACCCTCTGGACCAACTATGAGACACACGGAGAGGATGGAGGGGGTTATGGCTGGAAAGTCTCAGAAAAGGGAAAGTCTCAGTGAGGGAAGTGTGCTGCCATGGGACGCTCCCCTGTCACTGCCTGCCTGCTCCCAATGCGTGGCCCATGCGGCATACTGCTGTCTGGGAGGCTGCGGTAGCTTCCACCTGGTTGGTGGAAACAGGTCACTGGGATTGCATTGGATAGATCACACCCCAGGTTCTAGCCTTTCTCTGACCCCTGGTCCCACAGCAAGTGAACCAGCGGCTGACACGTGTCCTTGTCACTACAGTCTGAGATGTTCAGCCCTGCCTTCTCCACCGTTATGGACTGTGACCCCGAGACTGTGAGCCAAGATGAAGGTTTGCTCTCCCAAGCTGGACATTTCATCACAGTGACTAGAAAGGCTCCATACCCACAAGACAAAAGCAGGGCAGTGTGGGCACCCTGGGGAGCCACACGCCTTTGTTTCTCCTCCGTCTGGCACCAGCTATCTGCCTTGCGTGTAACTCAGGCCACAGCTGCCGGACACCAGGCGTGGCGAGTCTCCAGGTGTTCTCTACCTTCTCAGTCTTTTCTCGCAGATAGGGGAAGCCCCTTCTTGCTAATGTTGTTCTGCTGTACCACTGGCTACTCCTCTCCAACCTCTCACTGGGCGCTCTTATAGCCTGGGAGGCTCCCAAAGTCCATGATGCAAAAGCGATGAGACCGTGGGATGGGGGAACCAGGTTCTTTGCCTCCCGGTCCCTCCTTGACAGGAGATGGGCTTGAAGGGCTCACAGGGATAGAACAGTGCTCAGAGAGGCAGGATGCCCTGAGCCCCCTGGCCAGCACTCTGCAGATCCCAGGACTATATGTGGTGAGGGCTGAGGCACAGACACCTCCTGCAGGCAGAGGTTGGGATCACAACACTGCGTGGAGTGTTTCATTCCCCCGAGAGCTCTCAGATCACCTGACAGCACAGTGTTTGTTCTGGTGACAAGTCTCCTTAGAAGGGTAGCTTATGAAAACTGTCCTTCTGAGACTGGCTATTGGAGAGTTTGCAGCAGCATCCTCTCCTCAGGAATTTCCTTGGGAGCCAGCATACTAGCCTCATAGTAAAATGCCATGCAGACCTGCTGTGTACCTATTTCATCAGAGGACGGCATGTTAGACTCAGGAAGCCCACAGAGCTTACACGACGTAGGAGGCCTCCAAGGTTATATAGGTATTCAGTTACTGCCGAGGAAGGGAGAATCTTTAGTGAAGTAGCCTTAATATTGAACGGTTCACTCCTGTGAGAGTTTTTGTGAATTGTCACCCATGCTTGGGTAGGACTTCGTGGCAATGCAGCTGCCTCGGTCACCTGTGTTCCTATACGCAATCCCCGACCCTTGCATCTGTAAAGAGACTGAACAAATTCATTGGTTCATCAAAGCTGACATGGATGACACCTCTTTGGTCTAATACCACTTCCTTCTCTGCGGTGAACAGACACTAGCCATGCCTTTCCAGGAAAAGCCACACAACACATTTGGCAAAGATGAGTTGGGGGAGTAGTTCCTTGGACCCTGCTGTTGGTGACAAGATAGACAATTGAGGCTGATCTTACTGGGGGTGAAGCTCCTCTGGGCCTGAGTCTGACATTGCCGCCTTCACCGTGTGGCGTGGGATGCTGTGTTTTCTTGCTGTAGTTACCAGTTGTGTGGTCGCTGGTATGGAAATAGGACGTGCAACTGAGGCTGGAGAGTCCTTGGAAAGGATCCCAGAGTGACTGTCTCCTTCTTTGTGGTTTGTGGTATGGGACAGAGTGCCTCCTTAATGAATGGGGTCCGCTGCTTGAGCACGGGAGTGCCTCTTTATGTATGATGGACCCCAGTGTGAAGGGCTCCTTAACTCTTCTACTCACTGCTTCTGCCTGAGTAAGCGTGAGATGACTGTGATTGCAGCAAAATGGCTGGCAGAGAGGAAAGAACGTGGGGCAGGACCAATCAGGGAGGGGGGAGATTCCAGAAAGTGGTGCCCCTGGATCCTACAAAAAGTTGGGCCCAGACCCCAGGGTAGGCTCCTACCTCTAGAGCTCCTCCCATCTCTTTGGTTGTTCTGCTCTATGCCATTTTTGTTTTCCCTCTCTCTGGCTGGGGCTCCTCTGCTCCTGCCTCAATGGGAAACTTATTTCCACCCTGCCAGCTGCCTGCAGTATCTCTGCTACTTTGTATCAGGACCTTCAGGATGTCTTCTTTAACTCTCCAGCTGTGGCTTTGGCATCCCTGCCTCAGATTTGTAACTGTTACTTCTATTTGGGCTGCCTGAGATCTCTCTAGCAGGGGCACGTTGGGCATGCTGGATTCAGGGCTGTAGTGGTTATTTTCTGCCCGTGCCCCTGGTGATCCCTGCATCCTTCACTCTGGTGTCCCGGTGGGCCTCACAGCCTCTTGTTGTCACTGTCTGTCAGTGGCTCCCTGCCTCTCTCTGTCATTTCACTTTCTTTTCCGAAGGGTTGTTCTTCTCAGGACATCCAATTCTTTGTCCGCCTTGCTGAATGAACTCAGTGGTCCCTCTGTACAATACTTCTCACCCAAAATCTTTATAACACCGGAGTATAGCTTTATAAAAAATAGGAACAGTCTAAAAGATTCATTGATAGTAGGCCATGAGGAAATTTATTTCAAAACAAGTTTTCAGTTTGCATATGATCTGATCATTAAGGACAAATGCAAAGCTTTTCATATACTAATGGTATTAGTGATCTTGTTTATGTTTATAAAAGGAAACCTTTCCTGAATATTTGATATTGCAGGATGTAAAATGTTCTCAATGATTTTCACGGTTGATGTATATTTTGATTTTATAATTATCAATGTTGAGAGTGTTCTTTCAGACAAACACACACGTGTTCTAAGTACAAGTTAAAATTCATTTAACAATTTTTTTGTGAAACTCTAGTCATTAACTCCAACAGCAACTGTGAAAACCAAACGGTCTGACAACGCAATACGAAGCTATACTAATTTGACCCATGCTGAGGACTTACGGTAGGGAAATATTGTTTGTTTCCTGTAATTAAACTATTATTTTTCTATAGGAGCAGAAAACTTATGTGTGTGCAATAAAAGCACTACAATTCATGACATACAATAGTCTCAAACCCGAGACAAGGTATTGCAGGCAGTGCTCGTTGGCGTTGCCTGGTGGGACAGCATGTACAGTGTGAAGTTCTCGTGTTGTGGGTCCGGATCTCAAGGCTGCAGTTACTCATGCAATGCCATGGGCGAACATTGCCAAAGACCCCAGATTCATTGCACATTTGATAGTGAGTTCATTTTTCGTTGTCATATACTCAGAAAATTTTTTATTATCAGCATAGTTCACAGTCCTTTTATGCAATCCCACATGGGGTCACATTCCAGCTCAAAGAGTAGAAATAATCGCGTGTGGAATGGAATTGTAAACAGTCTATGGTGCCGGGCATGTGGTCTTCACTGTGGGTGACGGGACTAGCGACTGTCCCTGAGCAGTTTTATTTGTAAAACTTTCTCACCTAAGGGAGGAATTACAATGATAAACAAAACGAAAAGAAAAATCAGAACCCAAGAACCACGCACAAGCTTTCATCGGCATTAGTTTGTGAACTGTCAGGCAAAGTGAAGATAAAGGGTTGCCATGTCGGCTTGCCTCTTCTTACAGTTGCCAGGATATAACGGTAAGGAAACACCGTGTGGCTTCTGTGACACACACAGACGGCGGAACCACAGTCCTTGCTCTTGGGGACATATTAAGCAAAGTAAGCTTACTAGAATGTAGCCTTGCAATGCCAGGACAATGGTCCAGACAGACAAGATGTTACCCAGTGACTAAGGGGAAAGGGTAGCACAGATAGCATGGATGCTGTAGACAGGGATGGATGGAACTTGATGGTAGAAGATGGCATCACAGTTCTCAGAAATGTATTCAGCTAGTGACTTACAGCAAAAGCTGTGAGTTCATAACCTCAACACACATGTGACAAGCTAGGTGTGCTGGCATGTGCCTATGGTCCCAGCACTGGGGAGTCAGAGGCAAATAAACCTTGGAGCTCAGTGGCCCGCTAGCCTACCCTAAGTGATGAGTTTAAGGTTATGTGAGAGATAACCCTGCCTGCCTCAGGATTTCTATTGTTGGGACAAAAGACCACAATCAAAAGCAACTTGTGGAGAAAAAAGTTTATTTAATCTTACAACTACTGGTGTGTCACGCTCTAAAATTTAGGGAAGGCATGGCAAGGACTCAAGGCAGGTGAGGGCTGGAAGCAGGGGCCATGGAGCTGCTTATTGGCCTGCTCCCGGGGCCTTGCTCAGGCTGCTTTCTTACCATCACCACTTGCCCAGGGTGGCACTGCAAGAGTGGCCTGGGCTCTCCCAGACTAATCAGTAAGCAAGAAAACTGTCCACAGAATTGCCCATGAGCCAATCTGATGGAGACATTGTCTCAATCGATGTTCTCCCTTCCCGGATGACCCTAACTGTGTCAAGTTAACGAAAACCCAGCCATCACAGTTTCGGAATTAAGACAGAGAACTTGAAGAAGATAATTTATGTTGACCTTTGACATGTGCAGACATCCTCACACACAGGCATGCACACCTGTATGCATGTGTGCACCCTCACCCTCAGGATCACACATACGTGAACACATACACACAAACCTTAAAAAATGTTTATTTATGGAGTGGCAGATGGAACTCTATCAACTCCAGCACCCAATGGTACAGGTGTTGATAGTGGCCGTATTTTCTTGAACTTTTGTCTCAGATTCAATGTTCCTGGGACTGTGATATTGTCACTGTTCAGCTAGTGAGAGACAAAGGAGCCACATATAGAGTTAAAATATGATAGATGAAGAGTGAGTGGGCAAATTTACCTCTGTCGTTAATGGACTAAGACCCTGTAGCCCAAATTTCAGATCACCCATCTAGGTGTTCCTGTGTGAAAGCAGAGGCTGTGAGAAAGTACCAAAGATTCAGTAATTAATAGAATACTAAGTTTTCTCCTTACAGAGAAGTCCGTGGACTTGGCATTGTCACCTGGTGAGGCCTTTTCTTGTGTCCCCAAATTGGGGGAGGGTGTCAGAGAGGAAGGAGTGAACCCAGTTCTGCTGGACCTTCCTATTGTGACATTCCAGCATGAAGGTGATGACCTCATGACCTCTTGGTCATCGGGTAGGCCTTGCATCACAGTACTGCCCCCCACTGACAACAATTTTGAGCACGTGAATCTTGAGGGGGGCACACAGACCATGGGAAACTCTGTCAACCTAGCAAGTCTCAGAGCAGAGCGGGGGAGGTGTGGCCAAGGCTTCTCTTTCAGAGTGTCTATCGTTTTCTGCCATTGAGTCCCAGCCACATTTTATGAAGATAGTGTTTCCTACAGGAGAAGCTGTGGAGTCAACAGTGCCAGACCAGGAAACATGAGACCTGACCATGCACGTGCAAAACAGACCACAGCAGGCTCAGAGAACGGTACTCGCGGGCAGTCTCCTCCATGACTGGCCCAGTCCTTCTCTGTAGTTTTGCGGCATGTGCCCACAGGGCAGGCCATGGCTTCTTGTGTCTGCTGAGTCACCTAGGCGTCTAGAATCAGGGTACCTTGGAGTAGAGTCTGGAGATGGAGCAGTGGAAGACACAATTCCTGCCCTACATGATGTACTCACTCTCTACCCAAGGATACAGTGTGTAGTGCAGAATTAAAATCCCACATCTCATAGAGGGGCGTTAATGTCAGCCAGTTGGTATGCAGACATATGGGGCTGGAGGTTGCTTTGTGGGTTCTGGTAATTAAAACGATAATCATTTGGAATATCTGCCAAAGGTCTAACTCTAAGTTCGCCCAAGAGGCAACGAGTCGACGTCCTTTTTACGACATTCCCCAGCACCCACGGATGCCGTGGCATTTAAACCTCTGACAGCTTGTCTATAGGAAACCCCACTGGTGAAAGATTTATAACTCAACCATAAAAATCCACTCTGAGCTTAAGGTTGGCATGTGAGAACCCAGCCCAGGAGTGAATTAATTAATGAATTTGTCCTTTCTTTCATCAATTTGACTGACACCTTCAAACCATACCCCTTGAGATGTGATCTCAACAGATCTCATAAAGCAAGAGACTTTAGGCTTGGCCATGGCCTGTGATGAGAGCGCACTCGTAGGCGCTGCCACACTGTGGGGAAACGGGGGTGGGAATCGGGTCTCTTTAGGACCCTGGCAGATCTGCGTAGTTCGGAGGGTAGATGGAGAAGAGCTCTGATCATTGACAGGCGCTCTTTTCTGTGCAGAGTATGACACTTCATCACCAGCTGACTCTGAGAGTGGGAATGTTTGCCAGGAGGGACCCAACAGACACCACACCTATTCTTACGTCCACATGCCCACTCACAAAACTCTGTCCGTGATGAAGACATTAGAACAGGTGATTTCTGGTCACAAAGTTGTGGTGGCTGGCACCTGTTTGAGAGTCCTTTCATCTCTCTCAGTAGAGGTGGACTCAGGGTGTTGTGAGGTCCAAATGCAGGTGCTCATTAGGGTATACGTCTGGGCACAGAGACACTTGGAAGCTCTGAGCTCCGGGTCCCCAGCTTCTCTGTAGCTCCCAGAAGATGATCTCCATCACTCCAGGGACTTCCTGCTTGACACACCTGGCAAAGCCAAGCCCTCTCACCTTGACCGCCTCCTCCTCTGTCCTAGTATAATATATATATATATATATATATATATATATATATATATATATATATATATATTTACTTTGGGGTTTTGAGGGGTAGTGATGGGGGAGATGGGGAGGGAGGTAGTGGGGGCATTAAACCTGGAGAATCTAGAGACCTATCATCAGCCAAGGACTTGGTCATGATGATGATAGTAGTTCTCTCCCTTCGGTGAGGACAGACAGACAGAATGGAGAAAGGTTTTTCTCTTTCTCGTCATGGCATAGACAAGCTTCACACACTTGTCCAGTCTGACACGTTGTGGAACTTATGGCTCAGTTACTCACACCACAAGGCCCCATGTGTGTCTGGGGCCATTCTGACCTCGGAAGCAGGAGCACAGATGTCCGGCCCACAGTTAGGAAGCTGTCTTGGTTTCCTATTCCGCAGAAGGCAGCTTCTCCTTCATGCCACCAAGTGACAGGTTTGCACAGAGTGAAAAAGGCTGCTCGCCTGTCTTACCCTGATGCTTGAAGTGTGCAGTGTGTCAGAGAGCTGGTCTCATGGTATCGGCACAGTTGCTTTATCACGTGGCAGTTGGGGACTCCTCTGTGCACCAACCAGCCCTGTCTGATACTCTCATGCACCTGGACAGGCGTTTCATCCTCTCTCCCTCGTCCCTATCTTCTTTTTTCCCCTTGGTTCTGACAGAGGCTCCCTCCTCAACACTGGGGAGGCGAGGTCAGGACCAGCATTGGTTTCCAGGAACCCTGGCTTGTCATCTCCCAGTGTGGGATGGTTTGTGATACCCTCTCCTCCCTGGCTTGTCATCTCCCAGTGTGGGATGGTTTGAGATACCCTCTCCTCCCTGGGTGTCTTTGAAGAAGCCGACCCCTGCCTCCTTGGTAGATGCCCAGTGTGTGTGGCTCAGGAGGTTCTGGCCACTATTGCAGGAGAGGGTCTGGCCCTTCACTGCCCTTCTGGGAAGTGGCCAAGAACCTTCCTTTCCCATCCTACTAGAGCACACTCTATTAAATTCTTCCTGAATTATTTCCCAGAAAATGAGAGGCACCTGCCCCCCCAGGCATGTTTCTCTTATGGCTAATTACGAGTGAAGCCGATTAATAAAAAGAAGAGTACATTTCATCTGAAAACTAGTACTATTTTGTAAGAAAGGCAGTATTTATATAAATCTTTTAAAGGATTTTCCCCCCTAGGTATCCCCTTATTTTTCTGTCTTTATAACAAAATGCATACAACCTTCTTTTTTTTTTTTTAACCTTGTGTTTATTTATGATCAGTTGAAGTATGTCACAGAAATAAAATACATTCATGTTTAAGACCCTCCCCCCAATCACCCATTAGTCTAAGAAATTTTGTCTTCAAAACAGCGTGCCATTATTTTAGAGTTAAACAGTTAAGCGTTTTTTTATACAGGAGCATCAAAACCAGATATGCTTGAGACACCAAACCTTTTTTTTTAATGGCTTTCAGATAAAACAATTTATTTATGCAATTAACAACAACATGCAATTTCTAATAATTAGCAGATAATAGTTATCTCCAAAGTACTTTATAAAATTGCCTTTGAACTGCATCCGTTCTGGGGAATCACTGGAAATTGGACTATAAAATTACCAGAAAATGCAGTGCATTAACAGGAATTTTCTGTATCAGTTTCTCTTCAAATTTATGAACTCGAATATTTGTAAACATTGGGTTTCATCGATGGAAACCTGTCACCTCACCTTCCTTTTAAGGGAAAAAACACATTTTGCTGTTACAGGATTCCCATTTGATTTTGACTTTACCATCTCTTCTTGTTTTCTTCCTCCCCAGTAAGAAGATATTATATTGCTATTATTTCTCCTTTGAAAATTAAGAAATAATTACTAATATACCATTTTATGGGTGTACATTCATCTTTTCTAATTCCCTTTCATAAACAATGTTCTACATTCAGCAATTGTAAAATGTTCCTATTAAGCTGAACTATCTTTGGAGAAATAACAATAAAAAATATTAAAGGGATGTGCTAATGAGAATCCAGAGGACTTTGGACAGAGAATGAGTTTGGGGCCACTTCCTTGTTCCGGAGAATAAATTCCCATTGTGTTAAGTCACAGAGGGTTAGGGTGGGCTGCCGTGTCTGGGTAGTCACTGTGAAGGCGTCTTTCCTTCTTGCCTCTGTCGTTTATGCACTACAGTGTCTGTCTGAGTACTACAGGGTTCATCCAAAGCACAAACCAGGTGTCTTTGTGCAGAGCACCCATCACCAAGATCTCAGAAACCCGGCCAAAAGCCCAAAGGGCTGACACAGCCGAAAGCCAGCAGCTGGAAGCCTAAGACACTGCTCTTGGTGACTTGCCAGGACAGATCCCATCTCCACATGAAGTGGTGGTGTGGGCGTTGTTGTAGACAAGAGAAGCAACCAAGAGATCCTCAAACTGTGTTCCCTGCCTGTCTGACACAAGTGTCTGCAGTAGAAATGGTTCATGGGGTGAGGAGGTCTGTGTGTATCATGCTCTGCCCTGCCCCCACCACCTCCCAGAGGCATGCAGGTCTTCCTAAAGTGCAGGAGCCTTCCAGCTGTGGAAGGGCGTGCATGTGGAGGCCATATCTGTTGTGAGGTTGTACAACTAAGATGCATCTTCTCCATACATAGGTGTCCATGCCCAAAGATGAGGAAAAGCTGCTGGTTACCTCTTGCTACATATACAGTGGCCATGGACGGAAGGCTAATTGAAGGTCAGTGTTTTAGTTAGTGCTCTATTGCTGCGAAGAGACGCCATGACCATTCCAACTCTTACAAAAGAAAGCATTTTATGCCATGACCATTCCAACTCTTACAAAAGAAAGCATTTGATCGGGGCTTGCTTACATTCAGAGGTTTAGTCCATTGTTGTCATGGGTGGAAGCATGGGAGCACACAGGTACACGGTGCGGGAGAGGGCGCTGACATCTCTACATCTGGATCTGTAGGCAGCAAGCAGGAAGCCATGCTGGGCCTGGTTTCAGCATTTGAAACCCTAAAGCCCGCCCCCTGTGACACTTCCACCAATAAGGCCACACCTACTCCAGCCGGACTACAACTCCTGATCCTCCAGGGACCTAGGATGCAGACCTGGATGCAGGACTACACCCCCTGATCCTCCAGGGACCTAGGATACAGACCTGGATGCAGGACTACACCTCCTGATGCTCCAGGGACCTAGGATGCAGACCTGGATGCAGGACTACACCCCCTGATCCTCCAGGGACCTAGGATTCAGACCTGGATGCAGGACTACACCTCCTGATGCTCCAGGGACCTAGGATGCAGATCTGGATGCAGGACTACACCTCCTGATGCTCCAGGGACCTAGGATACAGACCTGGATGCAGGACTACACCTCCTGATGCTCCAGGGACCTAGGATACAGACCTGGATGCAGGACTACACCTCCTGATATCCAGGGACCTAGGATGCAGACCAGGATGCAGGACTACACCTCCTGATACTCCAGGGACCTAGGATACAGACCTGGATGCAGGACTACACCTCCTGATATCCAGGGACCTAGGATACAGACCTGGATGCAGGACTACACCTCCTGATATCCAGGGACCTAGGATGCAGACCTGGATGCAGTACTACACCTCCTGATACTCCAGGGACCTAGGATACAGACCTGGATGCAGGACTACACCTCCTGATATCCAGGGACCTAGGATACAGACCTGGATGCAGGACTACACCTCCTGATATCCAGGGACCTAGGATACAGACCTGGATGCAGGACTACACCTCCTGATATCCAGGGACCTAGGATACAGACCTGGATGCAGGACTACACCTCCTGATGCTCCAGGGACCTAGGATGCAGACCTGGACACAGAGTTCTATTTGGTTTTAATAATAGCATCTGCAGAGCCTAGACCTGCCTGCTCCTGTTGGCTCTTGGTTCTTTCTGCTTACTCCCCATGGGTGCTTGTTGTAGTGGGTGGATCTTGGATTAGAAATTCCAACCATGCTCCAAGTATGTCTCTGATGGCAGGCCACACTGTCAGAGGGACTATGCCTCTGGTTTGCTCTTTGCTTCCCCAGAAATCTTTCCATGGTGTGCTGGTAGAAACCTCTTTGCTGACTTGTGTGTCATTTCAGGAATTCCTTCTCTTTTCTCAACTGACGGTGAGACCCCATGAGTGCAACACTGAGTCTTCAGCATATGCTTCTAGCATGCAGGAAGTGGATAGCATTGATGCTGTCTGTGATTGCTTTGTGGTTGCAAGGCCTAAAGCAGCGCCCTTCTGAGCGTGTCATTGAAAGAGCTGTCCCCGGAAGCAGGAACCATTGGAGGTCACATGGCAGCTGATCCACAGAGTTCCCCAGAGCCCTTTAGGCCCCTCAGACCAGAACCAGGCTTCTCACCACAGCATAAGAGTATGGCTTAGGGTAGAAGTCACACCAAGCCTGACTTTGGATGTTGACTGAAGATGAGCCAGGGGTTCAGTGCTAGACAGAGAGAGAGAGGGGGGGGGGCTGGCCACTTGCCAATCTCAGCAGGCTATATGATCTGTTCACACATACTCAAACTGCTAAACACCTCTCAACACCTATTCACAAGGCGCTGACTCGTGCCTGTGACTTGCAAGGCCGAACTATTTGCAGGGTGTGAGTGTGTGTGTGTGTGTGTGAGTGTGTGCGTGCATGCTTGCCTGTGTGAGTGTGTGTGGCTTTATAAGAAGTCAGTAGGACTGAACCTCTGAGGAGTAGAAAGTGATGAGATGGATGAAGTCACCCTTCAGCCTATCTATTTCTGGTTCTTGTCTTCCGGGCCCCAGGGATGCTCATGTTCATTTTACATAAGTCGCCCCTGGAAAGAGCAGCCTGCTCCCCCTTGGCGAATCTCAGCTCATGGTATGCTTTCTTCTGTGATGTCCCTGGTTTCTGTGATGTTGCTGCTCTGAGCACACAACCATGGCCCTGCTCTGGCTCACGTGAGGTGGCATTATCACAGGGAGGGGTGATCACATGTTGGGGGAAGGGGACTGAGACAAGGGAGGCAAGTCATGCTGAAGAGTGGACAGTGTCAGATCTATGTGGGTGTCTGATCTTTTCAGGTTAGACCTCCAGTGCCCTTCTGTGTGCCCAAACCTTTGTTTCCTTAGGTCAGAAGCAAATTATTTAATTGCTACGTATACCGGTAGCCTTGTTAGATGCAAGCTGATCTGCATGTTAAAGGTTTTTGTAGAATCCTGTACTATTAGAAGTTTATAACTTTGCTCCGTGGGGGACAGAATATGACATGATCCACAAGGACCTAGCACCAGAAGCTCTGGTGACTAGCTTGTTCTGTAAATTTGTCAGCAGTAAAAGGTTTCTGCCAGCTGGCTCTCAGAGATGTGTTTGCATCTGCGAATTGGCTTATCAGTGAACTGTTAGTCCCTAAATTGATTTAGGGCAAATTAATCTTTGATTAATTGACCCTAAGTCCAGTCTTCCACTTGAGATTTTTAATTAAACTTTTAATTTTGGGACAATTGTGGATTCACATGCAGCTATAAGATACAATGCAGGTGTCTCTGGTACCCTTCCTTTTGTCAGGGATAACTGGTTACAAACCTCAGAGCCTTTGAGTATTGGGACAGTGATAGGAATGCCATCCAGGCTCAGGACACCCCTCTCCAGGACGCCCTGACTCTCCGGAGCCTAGTTTCTTTGTTAGGGTTTCCATTTCTATGATAAAACACCATGACCAAATAGTGACTTGGGGAGGAAAGGATTTATTTTACCTTACGGGTCCATATGACGGTCCATTATTGCAGGAAGGATGAGAGGGAAGCGGGTTAGTGAGTCATGGCTCTGGACCTCACAAACAATGCAGGGGACCACTGGTGGATTTCTGGGCCAAGGTGATGGGGTTTACAGATTGTTTGGTCAAAATATTGGAGATAAAAATTGTTCTTGACAGCAAATAGAACCACTTGGATGTAGGAGGTTCTGGAGTGTATTTTGGCCATGTCTACGTTGAAAAGGAAGGAAGAGGAGAGGGACCCTGAGCCACCAACGGAGCCTTATATGACTGTGGTAGTCAGCCAAAGGGAGGCTCCAAGCCTGAGCGAGGCTGTGTCAAGACCCTGGGGAGCAGAGGCAACAGCAGAGATCTCTCTGAAAGCCAGGCTGAGGCTAGGGCTGGAACTGGAGTGAAGGACACGACCCTGAAGGACGGGCGTGTTGGTGGCCAGGTCTCTGAGAGGAGCCACAGCACAGAAGAGACTCCCACGGCAGGGTCAGAATCATCGGCTTTTGCAATGGGTCAGAACTGTGCGAGAGATTCATGGCCAGACCCTGGATCTACTTGTCTGTCTTCAGGGAACCCAGATGTTTGCACAGAGATTTCCCGTTTTTAGCTGTGTTTGTCATGTTGATCTGGCAATGACAGGGGTAGGGAGGTAGAGAAGATGGATTGGAAGGCATCCAGCCAGTGATAAAGACAATTTGCAAGACATGATGAGAATCGTGTACCTCAGGTCTTGGCCCTAAATGCTTCGGGTGTATGATTTCATGTCCAGTTGCATAATTTCATAGATACGTCACGATCTCAGAGAGGTTATTGACAAAATGTCTCTCATGCACTGACACTGAAGAGTCCCAAGAAACAGAAGAACACACACACACACTTGCATGCCGCTGAGGGCTTTGACACCTGGGCTGGTACATGCTGCCGCCCCCAGCTGTCCTCTTGCTGATGGCTGGAAGGACACTGGCTGGTTTCAGAGCTTAGCACCCACTTCTTGGAGCTTATCTGCTCCCTCATTCTCTGTGAGCATTGCTCTCCCACCTAACAATGGGAACAGCCCACTTGTACTGTGAAAAAACAGAAAGTAATTTTTTACACCGGTGTTAGTAAAGCACTGTCTTTCTGATAATCCTACAGGCTGTTGCTGAACAGTGTTTTGGTTGATGTATGTCAAACCATTTCATGTGGAAATTTAGATTTATAAAAGTGGAGAAACGCACTCGATGAAGATGTGGATGCCGAAACTCAAGGGCACAGAACGTCTTCAGAATGGCATGCCAGAGACAGAGCCGTGGCCATTCTTTCCTGTCTCTTATATCACTGGGTGGCCACGGGGGAGAGAGAAGGACTTTACAGAGACGGGTTGCATTCAGGATTGTCTTTTTTCCACACTGAGCTCTGGAAGTAGAGGCCATGCCATGGGAGGCCAGCTAGAACAGAGGATATCTACTCTGGGCTTACGACTTCACCTGTTAAAACTTCTTTATTAATTCCTTATTTGAAGGATCCGCTTGATTAAGCCACAGAAATATTCATGTTATTTCAAGACTGTGTACATCTTCCTGTGCTTTCATATAATTAAGCTGTTGAGTGTACCTGGCAAGGCCACAGATACTGTTCTTGGATGTAAAGGTGTGGGTTTAGATATAAACGTGGAAGTGTGGATTGTGGAGGCGACGTTAGAGGTCCAGGGGGACACATTAGGAGTGAAGTCCCAAGCAAACTACAGGTGCTCCCCGTCCTGTTTGAGTCATGAGTTCCTTCCCTCCTAACAGTTCTCCGAGAGGAAAAGGATGCCAGTGGCAAAGAGGGTCGCAGAAAGATAAATTAGTGGTACTGCTATTTAAAAAAAGATAAAAACTGTAACATGGATAAAAGGAGTGCAGACGTTCAAGGATGAACACTAGAAGGGGGGACTGAAATCAGGAGATGTAAAGGACGTCCTCATGGTAACGGTGATGGTGGGGTGCCTCTGTGACTTTCTTTCTGGACCCTGATGGGAGCCCACACACCACAATGCGGGTGGCTTTTCGGTGTCAGGGATTTGTGGCTGCTTGGCTTTTTGCTGCTCTAGGAAATCCGCTGCCCCATGTAGGCTAGGGAAGGGCTTAGCAGCCCAACCTGGGCCAGGGCAATGCAGGTATGAAGAGGCCACAGCTATTGCATGTCATATGTCACAAACCCAGGATAATGCGTCTGATTGTACCACAAGACTAGGCTGTGGCATAGGCCATATGTCACAAGCTATTGCATCTACCTATGTCACAAGCCCAAATTATTCCACCTGCCTATGTCACAAGCCTAGACTGGGGCACCTGTCAGTGTCACAAGCCCAGGCTGTGGCTTCAGCCTATGTGACTGGCTCAGGTAATAACATCTGCCTATCGCATGTGATTGGCTCAGGTAATAACATCTGCCTATCCCATGTGATCGGCTCAGGTAATAACATCTGCCTATCCCATGTGATCGGCTCAGGTAATAACATCTGCCTATCGCATGTGATCGGCTCAGGTAATAACATCTGCCTATCTCATGAACTCAGGTTATTTCATCTGCCATGACATAATCCCAGGATGCTGCAGCAGCTGATGTCATAAACTCAAGCTATGGCATCTGCCTGTGTCACAATCCTAGACCATTACATCTGTCAAGCCATAGGCCCCTGTTAATGTATCTGTCATGTTGCAAGCCCAGGTTAAAATATATGCCATGTCACAAGTCCAGGTTAATGTGTCTATCTATGTCACATGCCCAGACTATGGCATTTATCTATGTCATAAGTCCAGAGTTTAGCATCTTCTCATGCCACAAGCCCAGTCTGTTGCATTTGTCTGTGTCCAAGACCAGGCTATGTCATCTGTGAAGACATAAATCCAGACTACTGCTCCTGGCTATGTATTATTGCATCTGTCTATGTCACAAGCCAAGGCTATGACACCTGCCTAAATTACAAGCCTGAATATGGCAACCTACCTGCATCACAAGTCTAGATTATTTAACCTGCCTTTATGTCACAATCACAGACTATGGTATCTCCTATATCACACGTGCAGACTATGATATAGGAGATACCTATATCATATACCTGCCTTTCCCATGGTCCTAGCTAAAGCACCTGCTTATGTCAAAATCCCAGGGATCTTCTCATCTCACAAACTGGGGTATGTCATCTGCCTACTTCATAGGCACAAGCTAATTCATCTGCCATGTCACAACCCCAGGATATGACATCTTTCTTTGGCACAAGCCTAGATCATTCTGACATTTTATAAACCCAGGCTATCTGCATCTGCCTGTGTCACAGCTGCCTATTGAAGCTGACAATATTTCCAGCTCAGGCTTTTAAATCTGCAAAATTACACACCTATGCTATTGCACATGCCTAGGTCACAAGCCTGGACTGTGTCATAAGCCTAGGCTTTCCATTTGCCTATGCCACAAAAGAGGCTTGTCTCTGTGTGTTTCATAAACCCAGGCTATGGTACAAAGCTGGCTATTATGTATGCCAAGTCATAGGCCCAGAAAATTGCATCTGCTTATGTCATATGACCAGACGAATGCATCAATCTATATCACAAGCTCAGAGTATGGTGCCTTTCTATGTCACATGGCTAGGCTATGGAATCTGCCTATGTCACAGACAAGGATGTAATATCTGCCTTTGTCACAAGCCCAGATATTTTATCTGTCTGTTTATCTGTCTATAAACATATGCTATGACACTTGACTATACCACAAGCCCAGAATATCACACCTGTCAGTCACACACCCACATTATTGCATCTGCTACATCACAGCCCAGGCTATAACATCTGCTTATGTCATAAGCCCAGGAAATTATTTTTGGAATATGTCATAAGTCTGGACTCTGTCATTTGCCTATGTCACAAACTCAGACTACTGTACTTGCCTATGTCAGAAGCAAAGACCATGGCATCTATCTATGTCATGAGCCCAGATTATACATCTATACCATCCTTTAAGCTATAAATCCAGTGTGCTGCTCCTGAGATAGCACATATTGTTACATCTGCCTATGTCACAATCTCAAACTATGACACTGATTATGTCACAGGCTCAGACTCTGGCATCAACTTATGTCATAAATGCAGGCTACGGTAAATGTCTTTCCCAGGGACCCAGAGTATTTCATCTGCCAAGTCATAAATGTAGTTCATAAGTCTAGTTTGCTTATATCAAAAGTCCAGGCTAAAGAATCTTCACATCTCACAAACCAAGGTATGTATGTTGTCTGTTTACTTCCCAAGTTCAGGCTAATTTATCTTCCTTATCACAAGCCTGGGTCATTGCATCTTCCTATGTCACAAAGCCCAGGTTGTTGAAACTGCCATGTTACAAGCCCATGCTGTTATACCTGCCCATGTAACAAGTCTAGACTACTGCATTTGTCTGAATCATTATCCCATGATAATGCAACTGCCTGTGTCATAAACCCAGGCTGTATCATCTGCTTATGTCACAAATCAGGCTATTTCATCTGCCAATTGAAGTACCCAGTCTAAGGCATTTGCTATGTCAAAAGTTCAAGCTATGGCATTATATGATAAGCTCAGATTTATTTATATGTCCTTTTCACAAACCTAGGTTGTTGTCACATGGCTAGGCTATAGCATTGTTCTTGTCACAAGTCCAGATGATGGCATGTGCCTGTTATAAAGCCAGGGTATGGCTTCTGCTTATATCACAAACCTGTCTATGGCATCTGTTGTATGTGCCATATCACAAGCCCAAATTAATGCTTTTCTTTATATCACAAGCCCAATCTATGGACTTCCCTATGTCCAATCCCATGATAACATCTGTGAACTCATGGGCCTAGTCTATGGCACATGCCTTGGATACAAGCCCAGATTATCTCACCTGGCACACACTATGTTACTTGCCTAAATCACATACTCAGGTTATTGTAGCTGTCCATGTCACAAGTCCACACTATGGCATATGACTATGTCATAAATTCATGCTATGTTATTGGAATGTGTCATAAACCCGGCCTAAGCAATCTGTCAGGCTAAGCCTGGATTCAGGCTATGGCATACGGCATTCCAGAAATCCAGGCTAATTCATTTGCTTAGTCACAAGTCCTGCCTATTGTGTCTACCTGTGTCATAAGCTCAGGCTATTGCACCTGCCTATGTCACAAGCCAGACTAAGCATTCACCTATGTAAGAAGCCCTTATTATTGGATTTGTTTAAGTACCCAGCCCTGAATATGACACCTGTCTATGTCAGAATAATGCTTCTGCCTAGGTCACAAACCCTGACTATGGATCTACCTATGTCCAGGCTTTAGCATCTGCCCATTTTACCAAAGAGGCTTTCTTCTCTGCCTATGTCATAAACTCAGGCTACAACATCTGCCTATGACACATAATAGCCTATTACATCCACCAGGTCATGATCCCAGCCCTACAAACCTGCCTTTGTAATAAGTCTATACTATTTCACCTGCATATGTCATAAGCACATGCTTTGACGCATGCCCATGTCACAAGGTGCTATGCGAACATTTTCCCCGCTGCTGCCACTGCCGCTGCAGCTGCTCTGGTCCTGCGGGCGCACCAGCCCCAAATAACACGCTGAGACTCTGTATTTGATACAAGCTGTTGGCCCCTGGTCTGCTAGCCCCGCCCATCTTGCTTTCCCATTGGCCAACTGTGCTTTATTTATTAACCAGTATGAGAAACATATTTACAGAGTAACATCTCCCATCATCTCCTCTTTTCTGTCTAATATAAAAAGGGTGTTTGTCTATGTAATAAACCAGGCTATTGTATTTGTTATGCCATAGGCCTCGGCAAATGCACCTGCCCCTGTCACAAGCCCATGTTAATTTAGCAGTCTACACCCAAAGTCCAAGCTAAGGTTAGGCTATTTCAGCTGCATATGCCTCGGTCCCAGGCTATGACACATTCCCGTGTCACTAACCCAGATAATGGCACTTGCCGGCAGCACAAGCCCAGAATGTGTTATCTGCCTTTGTCAAAAGCTCAGGTTGTGACATTTGTCCATAACATTAACACAGGCTATTGCATCTGGCCTGCCATAATCCAGGCTTAGTGTATCTACAAGTCCAGGCTAATGGAAATGCCTGTGTCACAAGCCCAGGCTATGACATCTGCCTTCACCTCAAGACCAGCCTAATGCACCTTCTAATATCACAATCTGCACTACTGTACCTGCCTGTGTCACAAGCCCTGACTGTAGAATTTGCTTCTGTCACAGCTAAGGCTGTTGTATCTGCCTATGTTATAAGCCCAGTATATTGCTTCTGCTAAGTCATAATCCCAGGCTAACGCATCTGTTTACTTCACAAGCCAAGCCAACTACAACTGTCATGTCACAAACACAGTCTACTGCATTGACCTCTGTCATAAACCAGGCTGTGGCATCTGCCTGCATCACAAGCCCAGGCTAATCCATCTGCCTGTTTCACAAGGCCTGAATATTGTACCTGCCCAAATCACCAGCCTGGTTCTCACTGACTCAGGTTCTCGTAAGGTGGGGTGAAGACACCTATTGACCACTACAGTAGAATACTGTCTTCTGGCTGTTTGGAAGTGCCCATTTAAAACAGCTTCTTTCACATATCCAGAAACTGTTCTGTTACCAAATGTGACCCCTGCTCTAATTGTTCAAACATTTTCATCTGATTGGAAGTTTTTAAAAATAACACTTTATATTTATATTTTGAAGATTTCATAAATTTTTATGTAGTATATTATATCTTATTCACACACATTACCTACTTCCAACTTTCTCACAATCCATCCTGAAGCCATCTCTTCCTCCTTCCTCTTACTATTATCATCATTATCATCATCATCGTCGTCATCATCATCATCATCATCATCATCATCATCATCATCATCGTCCTGGCTCTAATTAGTGCTCTCCATATATACACGGTTGTAGAGCCACACACCAGGACATTGCCAAGTATCAATTGCTTCTTCCCCAAACAATGCAGCCACTAATTATCAATGCTCCATTGCCAGGGGTCAGACCTCAGCATCCTCTTTTCCATCCTAGCTGTATTTGTTTTTTTAAACCAGGCATCTCCAGAGACAACTACTTTAAGTTTTTAACTTCAGGAATTAGAGTTATGCAGAAAGATGTTTGTTCATGTGATTGTTTTTACAACAAAAGTTTGGGTTGAAAAACACAGGCACCATCTATGCAGTCCTTAATAAAACTCCACATTCATGCTGCCAGGGACCCCTGATGAACTTGTTATACAATGGCATCTAAAAATAGTAGGGTGTGAAGAAGAGAAGGACAATGATGGAATATGTCATTCTGTAAATAAGTTTCTCTTATTGGTTAATGAATAAAGCACTGTTGGTGAATAGGAGGGCAAGATAGGCGGGACTAGGAGACAAAGAGGATTCTGGGAGATGTAGTAGAGAGGAATCAAGATGTAGGACATGGAGGAGAAGAGGTCTGGACCCTCTCTCTGGTAAGATAAAACCACATGGGAACACTTAGATTGATAGAGATGAGTTAATATCTAAGACAGAGTTAGCCAATAAGAAGCTCTAGCCATTGGCCAAGAGCTTTGTAACTAATAGAGTCTCTGTGTGTTATTTTGGGACTGATGCGACTCTGGGACTAGACTGGTGGGAAAGTTCTCTTAACAGGACAATAATCCTCAATGGCAAAAAATTAATGTCTTGCTCATAACTGTGAGGAGGAGACACCAGGGCACTTCTTAGGGCATGTTCCCCCATTCCTCCCCCATGTCCTCTCCCCCACTGGACTTGATGTCTGTCTTTACTTCTCTCCTTCATTACTTTCTTCATTCATTACTTCCTCCCTTCTTTACTTCCTTCCTTCATTACTTTCCTCCTTCATTACTTCCCTCCTTCATTACTTCCTCCCTTCTTCACTTCCTCCCTTCATTACTTCCTTCCTTCATTATTCCTTCCTTCATTACTACTTCCTCCCTTCTTTCCTGTTCTCGTTTTCCTTAACTCCAAGTTCTCATATTCCAGGGCTAAAACACTCATGTGTAAATAAATCTTCACCCTCCAACACAGTATTCTTTTAGACGAGTTTTCTTTGGGGACAGGTATAACAGTGTCCAAAGCAGTTGTATCTTACTGCATGTTCCATTATGAAGTGAAATCCCACAGCCAGCTCTGGCTGCACACAAGATCAATTGACTTCAAGCTCATCCATCCTGGACCAATCTAAGCTTTGGGAATTTCCGTGCATGTTTGCTTTTCTGTTCAAACAAGAGAGCAGATGAGAGTATGTATAAACACACTCCTATTAGCCCTTGATGACCACTCAGGAATGTTTTAGGCTGAGAGATATTTGTGAAATAAATTATTGGTTATCAATTGTGTCTCACTTTTTTATTTTATTCATATTTGTGTTTTTGCCTGCATGTATGTTATATGTCATTTGTGTACAGTGCCCAAGGAAGCTTCATGAAGGAGTCACAGACATTTGAAGTGGAGTTATAGATGTTGTTAGTTACCATATGGGTACCAGAAACTGAACCTGATTCATCTGGAAAGACACACAGTGCTCGTAACCACTGAGCCATCTCTCCAGCATACTTGTGGCTTAAAAAAATAACATTGACTTTCTTACTTTTCCACTAAAGATTCTGATCTTCCATTTACAGTTTGCTATAAGATGATCTCTGGTTCAATAGCAACCCTATGTTATTAGGAGAGAGAATATGCACTGTGGGGGTATCCTCTGTCCTTACTCCCTGGAGGTGATCTCCCATCACATCATAGCTCTGTTCCACTCCACCTGCCTTCTTCCCCTCATCTTTGGCTGTGTCCTGTGCAGTGAGCCAACTTCCTTCTCTGCCAGATGATTGACAGGTATGACTGTGGGAGCTTTACTGGCTTCATAATTATTCTCTGCGTGGTGGTAGCCTAGTTTATGTCTTTGTATATACTTATTTCATGCTCTTTAAAAGACAATAACACTAAACTGTGTGTGGCTTCCCCATAGTAGAGAGGGTCTTATGGAAGAGTGAAGAGCCCATTGTCTTGGCTTGCTCCCTGAAAGGGTACCACATGCCCGCTCTGCCAGCTTCAGTAAGGACTAACAGGTAGAACTGAGATTTCCTTAGAAGTTCATCATGCAAGTGCGGGGGGGGGGGGTACATGCTCAAGCCTTTAGGATGTGGTGAAGGGAAAGCAGGCCACCAGGATGCAGAGTGTGGGAGGAAACTCAGGGGGACCGTTTTCTGATTCCAAGATGGTGACCGTTAATCTTGTCAACTTGGTAGGGATCTAACGTCCACTGAGAGACAGGTCCCCAGAGTGTCTATGACGGCCATTCCAAGAGAGAGGGCAAGAGCCAGCTTGCATGTAAGGCACCATCCCATGGCCTGGACTCCTAGACCAAGAAAGAAAGCTAAGATCCAGCATTTATGGCTCTCCGCTTCCTGCCTGAAGACGGGATGTAACCAGTTGTCTCACGCCGTCATTGGCATGCCTTTCCTGCCGCGGGAGATAGGCTGCGCCCTTAAGTCATGAGCGAAAATGAACATTCCTGAGGTTCTTTTAGCCAGGACTTAGATAACTCAGGCTGATATGCAAGGTGGTTATACAGTGACAAGAATGAAGAAGAATTTGAAAGACGCCCGAACACCCTGGGAAGGGAGGAAACAGCTCTGACGATGAGGCAGATGAAGCCCAGAAACAAAGGCTGAGTGGGTGGACTTGTCATGAGGAAACAACCCTGGGACCAGTTAAGGCTTGAGAATCTTTCGGGCAACTAACAGACACCAGCAGAGTAGAAATGGCCGGGATGTCCATGTGTGTTGAGGACCTGGTTGGAACCAAGAAGCTGAGCAGTTTGTGTGTGTGTGTGTGTGTGTGTGTGTGTGTGTGTGTGGAGAGAGAGAGAGAGAGAGAGAGAGAGAGAGAGAGAGAGACAGAGACAGAGACAGAGACAGAGACAGAGACAGAGACAGACAGACAGACAGACAGACAAAGTTGTCCTCCAGGTTGGGGGAACAACACAGTGTTTTGGAAAGCAGTCAAAAGCAGGGGCAAACAGTAGCTAGGGAGTGAGGTAAGAAGCAGAGAGGCAGGAGTCCTTGATTTACATCCCCAGCGTGCCCCATGCTGCCCCCATCTCTCTGAGCTGCGCCCTCCTTGATAGACTGGACTCTGATGTCTTGCTGAGCCCAGTGTTCCATTTTTCCACAAGTGCCGTTCATGTTGGCTGCTTTCATAAATGCAAACTTTGTTTTAGTTTTATTTAATATCATATCTTCATGCAATTACCCTATGAGAAAATATCAGTGGCTTGCCATAGACAGAAGCTTTTCACTTTCAAATTTACATGGATCACATTTCCACATTAACCTATCAACACTAAGGCTCAGAAGAAGTCAGAACACGGGAACAGCTCATACCTATTGTTGGAAAGCAGCAGTTTGCTGCCCCCGCCCCCTGACGGTGGGCTGGATGCTCATGGCCTTGTCTTATCTATGTCATGACTTACCTGGCTGCCAGGGAACTCAGTTATGCATGCACAAGTTTCCCTTTTAAAGCAAGCGCACCCTGTGTGCCTCTCTCTTTGGCTCCTCTCTCTCTCTCTCTCTCTCTCTCTCTCTCTCTCTCTCTCTCTCTCTCTCTCTCTCTCTGTCTCTCTCTCTCTCACTCCTTTTCTCTTGCTCCTTCTCTCTCTCTCTCTCTCTCTCTCTCTCTCTCTCTCTCTCTCTCTCTCTCTCTCTCTCTCTCTCTCTCTCCCTGCTTTCGGTTGGCCACTAGCTACCCCCTTTCTCTCCCCTCTCTCAATAAACTCCACGTGGGTGCTGAGTCTCGTGTTTGTGTTTCTTAGGGGATAGTTGTATCAAAAGAACAACACCTATAATCTCAGCACCCACAAGGCTGAGGCAGGAGGGCTGCCATGAGTTCAAAACTAGCATGGGCTACAGTGTGAGACAATGCACCAGAAACTCCCCCAAAACAACAATAATTAAATAGAACCTGGAAGGAAACCATGGCTGCTTTTGAGTGACCAGTGCAGCATTTGGCTTGTGTGGGGTCTTCTTGAAGACACGGAGTTTGCACGCCTGCCAGGCTCTGCCCTTGCTCTCTGTGCCTCTGGAGACTGGTGGCTGTCCTCTGGAGGATTTCCAAAGAGGAGCCCTGTCTTCAGATGTTGCCTGAGCCTCTGGAGCTGCTAGGTAGATCCCCCCACACACACAACACACCTTCTTCTGCCCCGGCTCACCCGTGCTATGCGATCCTGGAAGGAATTCTGGAGAGTTCTCACATTGATGGGGATAGCCCACAGAAAAGGAAGGCAGAGCAGAGGCAGCCACAGCCCATAGGTGGAAGTGGGTAAAAGGCTGCTAGGGGTGAGTGACGTCAAGGGAAACAGGAGTGAACGCTTTCTGGGGCCACACGTGGGTGAGGCAGTGTGGAGTCCACGCAGGAAGGAGAGCTTTCTGTCCTGTGACAGCAGCACCTTTCCACTAACAGCTAGCAAAACATTGGGCTTTCTCCTTTTTACCCAGCCTAGAAGAACTTTTAAATCCTCTAGTTACAAAATATTCTTGTGAAAGCAAATTTAATGATCTAATAGATGTTCTTCTGTTTTGCTAGATGGACAGCAAGCTCAAAGGATCCCACTGTTTCAATCTTCCCAGTGCTGGGACTGCAGGCACATATTCCTGTCACTGGAGTTCAAGGTCTCTAACTCATTATGGCACATGCCATAGGCTTGCCTGGCAAACACTGTACCCACTGAGCCGTGTCCCAGGTCCCCGCAGTTTTAGTGTTTTAGAATATCCCAAACAGATCTCATCTCACAGTGGTATGGTAAGCTGCAGGTGAAGTGTCTTTTCTGGTTGGGTCTAATAGTGGGAAAGGGTAGGCATGTCCTGTGTGGTGTTGGGGGAATCCTTACTGTCCCAGCGGATCGCCTGACAATTGTGAGACTAAATAGGCTCATATACAGTCAAAGTCAATTAAAATGATTGATCCCAGCAACCAGGAAGTAACTAAACATCAAGAACAACTTGTTGGGCTGAAATTTAGATTTTGCACACGTGAATGGGCCAATAGGAGCACTACTGCAAAAATCAAAGAGGAAGAGGAGAGCCAGCCCAGGATGTTCACGGCAGCACAAGCGATCGGGACACAGAGTAAATGAAATTGACGGGTCTTAACAACAGAATCGAAGCCTGTATAGGACAACAAATCAAAGTGCAATGCCGTGCTGAAATCCTACACCTCAGACACCAAGGACCCTTCGTCGTCTTTGGGGGAGAGGAAACAGCATCAACAAAGAAGCCAGTCCCCACGTCAGAATGCGGTCGTACCCGAGGCAGAGGGTTTGCTCCCATCAGGCGGTCACACACCTTATAGAGCTGCTCGGAAGTGAAAGCTGTGAGACGTTCCTAGGCCAGGTGTTTCCAGTTGGGACTGATTGGGAACTAAGCTGAGAGGGATCCACCCGCCTTTTGCCTTCAGTAACAAAGCGTTTCTGTTTCCTCACTCAGCTTTTAGAAATGCAGAACGATAAAAAGTTTAGTCTTTTCCCTTTCCTTCCCTTGTACTTTGGGAGTGTGAATTGCTCGTGTGTGCGCGAACATGTGTGCATGTATGCTTCCTGCATGTATGTAAGTGTGCTCCAAATGTGGGTGTCTGTGAAGACACCTTTCTCGAGTGCTCTCCACTGTTATCACAGACAGGGTATCCCAACGAACCTAGACCTTGTTCTCTCAGCTGGACAGACGGGCCGGCGAATCGCAGAGATGTGACTGCACACCCTAACCCGCATTGAGTGCTGCCACCCCACTATGGGGTCCAAACTCAGTTCTTTCTGCTCGAGCTGCAAGAATATTACCCACTGAGCAATCTCCCAGCCCCACGATGCCTGTGATTTTTTTTCACAAACTTATAGTTGGGAGAGTTGGCATCAAGTCCCAGACGAGGTTGAACTTGGACTTCTGTGAATGGTGCTGTGAGTGTAACCTGTTTTCTACTCCACACATACACTACGGTGGAGAAAGAAGAAAACTAAGAGTTATTCAACAAAAAACACAGGGCTGTTGACCTGGGATATCTAGGTCCCATTGAGATTGCAGCTATGTGGAAGGAATAGGGCATTCTGGGGGAGCTGAGGGCAACCGGCCACCCATCCTCCCAGGCCGTGGGTCGCTGGGAAGCCAGGATGTCAGTCACAAAGCATGTCTGAAGGACTTGGGAACAGTCAGGGATGGGAGTCCCAGGCGACCTGGGGTGGGAAAAGACCCTGCCTCCTCAGGAGAGCCATGAAATTGGGTCGTGAGGTAAGATTTGCACAACGAGGTCTCCAGTATGATCCGCAGTGACACTGAAGGGCGAGCTGCATGGTTCTAGAATTTTATCCAACGGGAGTTCCACTCAGCAGGAACAGAGAGAACCAGAGCAGAGCAGGTGTGGGGAAGTACTCAGAGTGAGCACCTGTTACTTCCCAGGGAAAGGAAGGTGCTACCTGCACACGGGGCTGGCTCCAGTCTCGGATCCTAGAGGAACCGCAGGGGCTCTGGGCCCTCCCTCCTCCCTCCCCTCCTCCCTCCCCTCCACCCTCCCCTCCTCCCTCCCTTTCTTCTCCTTTCTTCTCATACTCTCACACACCGTTCTGACACAGGCACCTTGTTCTAACACAACGGGGGACTTTGCCCTGGGCACATTTCTGTGGCTCCTCACTCATCTTGTGCAGATAACAGAGAGGAAAATGAAAACATCACACTAGGGACTGATGATCAGATGTGTGATCCAAGCAGCCATCTTTATCTAATAGATTCTCTCCCACACGACTTACTCAGAGTACTGTTCACAAACACACAGTTGTGTCATTTATTTATTTGCAGATAACATTTTTGACAGCGCTTTCAGGACGAGGATAAGTGAATATCCAGCGGAATTCCTACGGAGTTACCTTTGCGTCTTCTTCGAGTAATAGAATCACGGTGACCTTGTCACAATCCCATGTTTCACTACATTTTTTTTTCCCCTCATTACCAATGAGCACCAATCATTTATGTATGCATTTAGACTAGTGGAGCCTCATGAAAGTGGCAGGAAGTAAAAATAAATGGAGCAATATTATTCTCGTTCACAGAAGAGAAGAAACCACTTGGAGACAGGGCAGGCTACCAGCGGGCTTGGAGGAAGAAGGTTGTTTCGGGGACATTGACTTCTTGTTCCACATACTGCATATTGCCATACTTTTGCACTCTTGACCCTGCATGCCTCTCCAGAGACTTGGGAGGGCTGTGGTGGAAGTCTGTCATTAGTTAAACCATAGCGCCTTCACTATGTGCTTAAGCACAGGGCTACTGTACTGTACCACTGACTACAAGACAGCAAACCGTCCCTGAGCTGAGGCATCCGGAGAGTTCAAAGAGGTCAGATGTTTAATTGAAATGGAATATTTAAGCTAAATTGCTCATGCACTACTTCAATATTATCGAAGTCCTAATAAATACATTAAAAGACTGTTAGCAAAAGTGCTTCCTGCTGAAGAATGATCCCGTGAAGGGCGTCATTAGCCCACTTTGTAATATACAGGGAATGTTGTTTCAACCTAATTAAATGCAGTGCATTTTTGATGGCACTTAACAATATGTGGTTAATTACTATATGCAGGGTTTGTTCTATAGCATTAATTATGATGAACTCATTGGGTTTTGGGAGGATGAGGATACAGTGATTTGGGAGGTACAGCGCATTCCACTCTTTATTCAGAGGAAGATTTAAATGGATAAACTTCAGAGCCTTCTGAGAGAAATGGAGATTTCCCCCACCCCCAATATGTCCTAAGACTGAGTGAGAAATGTCACTTCTGGAAAGATGGCTGTATGTAGATGTCTTTACAGAACTGGCATTAAAAATATTGGAGTTGTGTAAAACTGAGCAACTCAAGGATGAACTGAATCGGGGTCCAGGTTGCTGGGAGGAGTTTCTGGTCCTGAAAATGGCACTGCTGAAATCACGCTGTTTACCCCAGGGCCTCCCTACATCTTCCGGAGCGGCTAAGGTTTGGGCCATGCAGTGAGTCCTGGAATCCAGTCTCAAGTTGGAAATCTGAGGGGTGAGAACATGTGTCTGTTCTGGGCATCTCACCCCAGGCCCCCAGGCTGTGGATCAAGCTTTCCCTACTGCATATCCTCCCAGCCTCCTTTTCTACATCATGGGAAAAGTATATCAATTAATAACATGGAGAGATGGTGAACTGGAAATGACAGCCAAGCTACTCGCTTTCAATTCCTCAACAATACGGCTGCCTAAACAAGACCTGTATAGTGACAATACCAACAGACGTATTATCATGGACAGTGGAAATCCCACGGGGTCCCATTCCTAGACAAAGAAAGACAGACAGCTGAGGACTACTGAGGGGAAAATAGGCTATCACCAGAGCAGATCCAACAAGTGGTATCCAGTTTCAAGTGGTCAGCTCTGAAATCTTATACACGTGAGCAACATGACCTCATCTGGTCATATTCATATATTTATGCCTTCACACATATGTAACCACAGTTAAAGGAAAATAAGCCATGTGTTTAGGGGGTGTAGGGGAGTACATGGAAGAGACTGCTGAAGGGAGGGAAAGTAGGAAAGGAAATGATGGGACATATTATTCTGTAAATATGTTTCTCGTACTGGTTAATGAATAAAGTACTGTTGGCCAATAGAAAAGGAAGATAGGAGGGACTAGGAGACGAGGAGGAGAGAGGAAGTAGGAAGGAGGGGTCAAGATGGAGAGACAGGAGAGGTAGAACGCCAGCCGCTCTGGCCGGTAAGATGAGACCACGTGGAAATACTTAGAATAGTAGAAATGGGTTAATAATTAAGACAGAGCTAGCTGATAAGGAATTAGTAACTGGCCAACACAATTGTATCAAATACAGAGTCGTCCCAGTGTGTTATTTGGGGCTGGTGCGGCTGTGGGACGAGGCGGGGAGGAACAAAGAGTGGGACCAGACCTGAGGCGGGGGAGAAACCAACTCGTAACAAGGAAATGATGTAATTACATTTTAATTTTAAAAATTAAAATATTTTCAAGAAGTGAAAATCCTCTTTATAAAAAAAATATTTTGTTATACATTTGGGTTAACAACAAAATATATATCTTTCATTCTGTGTATGTGTGTACATGTACATGCATGAGGATGCATGCCTGTGCAGACATGCGCAGCATGTGGAAGCCCCAGGTGGACCTCCGTTTGTCCTCAGAAGCTAACTACCTTGTTCTGTGAGACAGCGTCTCTCCATCACTGGTACTTGGGGTTCTTGCAAAGTGATGTAGACTGACTGGATATGGGGCCCAGGGACCCCACCTGCTTCCCACGTTGACATGATGGGTGCATACCTCTTCATTCAGCATTTTGTGCGGGTCCTGGAATTTGGACACTGGTGTTCGGGCTTACATTTCATTTTCCTGACCCCAAACAATTTGTTGCTCAGAAGCAGGGCATTATTTGTTCTCACAAAAGCATCTGCGCATGCTTTGACTATCCCTTTAACCAGGGAAGGGAGTACAAACAGCGTGGCTTTCTTTTATCTGATGGTACAACAGACATGCAAAGGAAAATTTCCTTCCACGATAGAAGCGTGTGTGTCTGCTGACTCTCTAAGGGACTGGTAGGCTATTTCCACAGCTTCTTAACTTCCACACGTGGAAAATAGTTTCCTGGGTGCCCTTTCCCCTCTTCCCACGTGTGCCTGTTTATAGACACACTCACAGCTCCATCTACAATTGCGGTCGTTAGTATCTGGCGCTCCATCAATATCCCTTCAGATGCGATTTGGTACATTCTATAGTCACCGAGGACAGTTGTATAGTTCTATTTCCACAGTGGTTAAATGCATTACAATAAATTTGCTTTCTCTGTGCCGTGGAATTGGAAACCTTTAAGATGGCGAATAAGAAAGCTGATACCGCTGCTTATCTATCCCAAAGCTAGAGGTGTTAGGAAGCCCAGTAATTGAAAAATGGATAGCGTTGATATTTGAACCTTTTTATATAACCTTTGAGGTGTAAGCCTTTGGGGAATAAATTGCTTTTTGTAACAAGAGCAACGTCAGATCCCATGTTTAGAAACCCAGCACTTAATTCATTTTCTGAAGGGGAAACTCGTGTTGTCTTGTTGGGGGAAAACATCGCAAAATGGATTAAGTTTCACCCTGGAGAGATGATAACCCAATATAAAAAACCACAGGCTGAGCTTTATTAGTTACTGAACAAATATCGCCAAGGAGGACAGGCGACCTTCCATGGTGATTGATCTAGGATAAGTCACCAACAACATTGCCTTCCGAGAATAACTTTGGGGCATTTTGGGACCCTGGGTCTCTTCTTATTTAAGGGACATGACTGAAGCCCAATTAGAGGTGTGCATTATTTAACGGGCAGGAGTGGAGCCCACAGCCAGGGCAGCTTGTTGCTCCTGTCCCAGGTGGGCCAAATATCTGTGTCTGCTGACCTGCTCAGAGCAGCTAGGTAGGGGATTCAGCTGAAAACAGACACCTGACCCCACTCTCAGGTTCAGAGAAGCCAGCCTGGGCTCTGCATCTCACCAGCTCTGTAATAATGAATAATTTACTCAGCGTGACACTGGGTATCTAGACTGTCATAGGATCTGGCATATACTGTAACTCAGAACGAGGGACAATGATGATTGTGTTGTTATGTCTTCATTTCACTGAAATGGGGATCGGTTTAAAGAGAACAAAATCAGTGAAAGAGGGTGTTTGTCATGATGGAAATAAAAGTATGATTTGAATGAATAGTCAGTGGACTCACCTGGGCCTGAATTCTCATTGGTTGGATGTTTCTCTCGCAGAAAGAATAGCTTTATTGTTGCATTTTCTTCTAATTAAAATTCTGGTAAAACTGTAAGTCATGGGGCTTGGGAAGATGGCTCAGTTAGTTAGGTACAAGCATGTGGGCCTGTGTTCTGACCTCCAGCATCGGGTAAAAATCCAGGGAATTTGGTGAGTGCCTGTGACCCTGGTGTTGAGTTTTGGAGGATAGATGCAGGCTCTAAAGCTCATTGTCCAGCCAGTCTAGTGTGCTGATGAGCTTCAGATTCAGAGAGAACCAGAGAGTAAAAATGGAGTGCAACTGAGAAACGACAGCAGTGTCTGCCCCGTACACAGGTGTCCACAGGAGCATGAGTGTATGCACGCACACACGCACACACACATGCACATGCACACACACGCACGCACACGCACACACACATGCACACACACGCACACACACGCACGCACATGCACACACACATGCACACACACGCACGCACATACAAGCGCACGCACACACGCACACACACATGCACATGCACACACACATGCACACACACGCACGCACATACACGCGCACGCACACACACACACACATGCACACACCATTGTAAATCACCTCCATGCTCCCCAGCTGCAGCTGTTACACAGATGGATACTGTGGAGGAGGTGTGTAGCATTCCAAGAGGGATTACTGTGTAAAGAGACTTTCCCATCCTTAATCCTTCTTTCTTGAGCCTTCCTGTCATATGCTCTCAGACTCTCACACATACACTCACACACACAAACACACACACACACTCACTCACACACAGTCACACACTCACACACACTCACACACACTCACACACTCACACACACTCACACACAGTCACACACAAACTCTCACACTCACTCACACACTCACTCACACACTCACACACAGTCACACACATTCACACACTCACACTCACTCACAAACCCTCACACTCACTCACACACTCACTCACACACTCACACAGTCACACACTCAC